>JBAMYA010054163.1:0-30798 GCA_037176975.1 Arrhamphus sclerolepis | reverse complement strand
GTGTGGGTGTGTGTGTGTGTGTGTGTGTGTGTGTGTGTGTGTGTGTGTGTGTGTGTGTGTGTGTGTGTGTGTGTGTGGCAGGCTGCTGGCAGGGCTGCAGGGGATGGCATGCCAACGAATCACAACTCAATCCCATTAAACACGCAGACAGACATACCAGAACCTCGCCACACAGACACAAACGTGATTCCTAGTTACTGTAGAACCTCTGGGGGACGCAGTCTTTAAAATTCAGAAAATTACCCTCCATCAGGGAGGGAGAAACTGGCCCTCGCTGGCGCCTAACTTAACACATAAGAACAGGAAACTTGAGGTGTATCAGCGATAAAGGAAGCTCAATTCAAGAAAAGTATGATGTATTTAAATATTACATATTCTGTTACGAAACCGTTTGTGTTGAGCAGGGGTTTTCAAAGTCTAGGAGTGCGGCCCCCCCTCAGACGGCATGGAAGCTGCAAGCACCCCTCCCCCCAATAACACTCACACTGTAGTCAGGGGTTTACCTGCCTTTGCAATGCACAATGCTAAACTTGATAATGTTTGTTTTCTTGTGACTTAAGTTCAACTCACTTCCTGTAAAAAAAAAAAAAAAAAAAAAAACTCAACTAGCTTGGTCTCTAAACTTGGGTGTTTCACTTTAGTATGACACCATAATTTTCATGGTTTCATGCTGTCAGTAGCCTGTACCACTTTATTGTGGCTCAGATGCATCTCCAGAACCTATCCATGAAAATCCAAATTAATAAATAAACATTGTACTTTCTCACGTTTTATACCTTCAGATTTTTAGCCAATCGATCCATTTCTCCACACATTCATAAGCTTGGTTATTTTGGCTATTTTTGCCCCGCCCCCAAATCTACTCTGCCGCTCTCCAAGCGGGACCCGCCCCACTTTTGAACACAACTGCTGTTGAGCATTGTACTGTCTAAATAGCTCAACACTCAAAACTGTTTTATAAGAAGCTGCAGAGGTTGTCATGAAGACATTTATGAAACATCTGGCCTGGGTAGTTACAGCAAAAACAATTCTACGACAATCCTGCAGTGTTATTGGATAATTCACGTTCCAATTTAGTGCTTTCCTTGGTTTTCTATGTAGAAACCACTTCTCCAACAGAACTGCTCACTGGTCACTGTAGGTTTACTGGTCATTTTTGTCATGATGGAGCAGAAGAAGCATTCACAGGTTTCTTTATGGAGGTGCCAGTTTCTGTCATAGTCAACTTGCCTTCAAGAAATGACAAAAATGACAGCAAACAGCTCTGATCAATACTGCAAGAATGTTCACTGAAAGAAAAATCAACTTTAAAGTAAAAAATATGAACTCAAAAAAGCTTTTTGGTGAGTGACAGCCATGTTAAACGCTCTTTCATAAAAGAATGTTGTCTGAACCCGACACAGCAACAACAAAAAAAAAAAAAATCCCCATGTACAAAAAAAAGAAGTGAAAGGTTTCTAAATTACACACAGTCTAACAACAACACCCTAATATCTAACTCCAGTGAAGAAAATCAACCCGACAAACGCTATATTTAAAAAAAAGAATTAAATAGTAAAAAATAAAACACTAATGAATGAACTGATTTTTCCTGGTAAACCCCCTTAATACACAAACACCAAGATTTAGTTTCAAACTGGTGCAGGGTGACACCATGTCTGAGCACACATCCTTTTGACACTTAATGGTGCACTTTTGGTCAGTGTGCAGGAGGATTTATTGCTCCTTATGTGAGCATAAGCAAACACATATTTATGTATGCTGGCATGTGCTTCATGGTGAATTAAGATAAGCCTGAACCAGAGGGATGTGGGAAGTGTGTTTGCCACAGTGAACCAGTTAGGGATGCTGATGTGTGTTTGGCTGTCAGGATGATGCCAGGAGGATAAAAGTGGGTGGCGGATATGTGTGTATGTGTGAGTTTGAGTGCGTGTGTGTGTGTGTGTGTTTTGGGGGTGAATTTGGCCTACATTTGGTGGGATGAGAGACTGTCCCTGTTTACTTATTTAAAACGGATTCAGCTTCATTGA
Source organism: Arrhamphus sclerolepis (assembly GCA_037176975.1). Taxonomy (NCBI): domain Eukaryota; kingdom Metazoa; phylum Chordata; class Actinopteri; order Beloniformes; family Hemiramphidae; genus Arrhamphus; species Arrhamphus sclerolepis. The sequence goes on along the minus strand of JBAMYA010054163.1, from coordinate 28,768 downwards.
GGACAAACTGAAACTGTTCATCTCAAAATTGGAACAAAACAAGATTATCACATTTTGTTTCACGGCTGCAAGACACATGTAGGTCTCGGGTTTATTACAAAGTATAGAGTGCATAATCCTGTTCCAAATGTTTTCTTTTTTCCCATTTTTTTTTTTTTTAGCTGCATGACAAATAGTTGCTATTAACTGAATAATCCAACTGTCTTATTGCATTATGTTAAATGAATTATAGTGTCATATCACAGCACAGACATTCCTGAAAAGATAAGTTTGTGTGTTCTCAGAACAAAGTCACAATAGTGAATGAACTGCAGTCTAAAACTACTTAAGTGCACAGATAACCAAAAAGGGGTTTGCACAATCCAGATGTTTGCCTTAACTGTTTAAATTCAGGAGGCAGTAAATTACAACATCGTGGGTGAACTGGTAATTATCAGATGGACACAAATAGGCCCAATAAACAAGCTTCCTGTGAGTCAGCTGCTCAGTGTGTAATTAGTCGGTATGAACCCAAACAAAGCATGTACAAAAAAAGAATTTCTCTCTTTCAGTTTGAAAGGAAAGTTGACTGCTGTCATCAAACCAGACCTGAATGGCTGTGATTAACTAAGCCTCTTTCAGAGGATATTTTTTTCTAGGATATCTTAATACCATACTGGATTTTTGCAACAGGCACCTAAGTAGTCATTTATGTGACAAATGCTGCAAAGTAGACACAGGAAGTGGTGATCAGTCAGCACCTGCATGATATCTTCAGAGGTCAGCTTCACATTAAACCAAGACTGATCATTTTACCAACAATTGTATTGCTTTTTTAAAATTAAACAAACAAAAATTAAACAAACAAATGCATTTTATAATGCTAAACATCTCCTCTCTCACAGTTAGCCCCTCACCCCCCCTTTACTCTTCTATATCACCAGGTGAAATCTGTGTTGCGTCTCAGAGAGAACTCTCTACATCGAAAAATAGCGCTAGCAACGTAAATAAGCACTTGGACCACTGCCGTGCTTGCAATAAACTGACAGAGAGCTGCTGGATCAGAAAGACTGTCAAGGAAGGAGAAAGAAGAGAGTCCAGACAAGTCAAAGCAACGAAAATTACGTTTTTCTCGGTCTGCCATGTTGCTCCGACTTGAAAATTGATCAGACTGGTGGCAGAGTTTACTGTAGAAGATATGCTGCCTCATCAAGAGTAGAGTCATGCTCGTCAGTAAAATCCCCGTCAACACCAGAGATGAAGAAGGTAAACTGACATCATCCCAGAAATTACGATTTTTTTATCAGCATTTTTTTTTTAATCATTGAAAAATAAAAAATAAATAAAAAACTTTAGATCATCAGTGGTTGGCTATCAGTGCTTTTATTTTTGCCAGCTTTTGTTTGGTAGCTTGTGTTCCAGATATCGTTTTACAAAACAAGGATGTCTCTGTTTGGCTGGTATTTTATTTATTAAAACATTTTTGTAGTATTATTATTTACAAGCGGTTATAGCCAATATGTTATCTTTTTAAGGTGGCCAGAAATGGCTGAGGCGTAATTCTTGAGGTCTAATTCTCCAAGAGCTCGTATTGGCTGACCCAAAATATACATATGTATAACAATTTCAATTATGATTAATGAGTGATTGTTTTAGTATTAGTATCCTAAGCAGGTCCATCTAGCTACCCTTGACTGGAGCTAATTAACTATGCACTTAAGTCTTGGGGAGCCAATCAGGTCAGTCTATCCTTGTAGAGCTTCTCAGAGCTCAGTGTGATGACGACAGAGCTGTGACGTTGTAATCTGGATGGGAAACTGCCGTTATTTTAACGGTTTTGGCATCAGCTGTCAAAGACTTGGACTTCCATTACAATATCTCCGGGGGTTGTGGCGGATGAGGCCCGTCTCATTTACAAATGGTACAAGACATCTAGCAAACATCTGTGCTAGATGTCTGGTTGACTGGTTGGCATCTCTCTGAATCCATCAGTTCAAATAATTGTTCGTTAGTTATATTCACTGCCGTCATCAAATGAAACACATGAACACGATGATTTACTGGAGTGTTTGTGTCAGTGTCTGCTTTATTTCAGTATCAGGTTCAGCAGATATGCAGCTAGCAACCTCAAGCTATCTGCTAATTTAATATATTTTGAATCCAGGTGTCTCAACATTTGCTTCTGTTAACAACTAACTGCTGAGATAAAAGAGCATCACACTGCTGAGAACTTAAGAGGATGTCCAACTGAAAAAAAGGCCAACAGAGGAGGCCTTTTCACACCCAAAGTAGCAAAGCTTTTACAGGTAAAATGGCTAAAACTGAAACCAGCAAGAACCCACAGCCTTTGCTACCTTTTACTGGGCTCAAAAAGGAAAAAGTAACAGAAGGAAAATCATGGAATTCCTGGCCCTGAACTGTCAATGAAATGTCAATGAAATAAAAGAAAGAAAAAAATAATAAATCAATGGGTGGTTTCTCAGACAATGATGTGTAAATGATGTAAAATCTGTACAGCTAATTTGTGTATATTATTAAAGGATATTTCTTCAGACCGATCAAAACAACACTGAAGTATTTTTATGTTTGCAGAATGAATCTCTGCTGTCATAGATCACAGTGCTGTTGCCAGGTGAAAGGTTGGTCGCTTGCTGAAAATGAACTTTCACGGCAGTTAAGGAAAACCTCAGAGATCGTTCGGATTTATCTTGTGGTAAATGTGAATAACTCCTCTAAACCTCATCACAAAACCCCTCCCATTCCCAGCATCACTTGGGTTCACATGCTGAAGAGATTCAGGTTCAAATCAGAGATAAGTGTGTTCTGTAAACGTTTTTGTGTGTTCTGCTCCACCGAGCAGCTTCAGACGTGTAATCTGACCTGTGCACAGCTCAGCAGCTGATGAGAAACACCGATAATAAAAAAAAAGTCTCAAGACCTAATTACATCTCACACACACCAGATATGATCACAACACATCAGTGCAGCACAAATGCACTCAAACAGCATGAATTCACATGAAAGATGAAACGATGGAAAAAATATTCCAAGCACATAATATAACACATGAGATGACATCAGCATCTGTTGTGATGTGAATGTGCGATGCAACGTTGCAGCCTGACTCACTGGTGTCAGGTGCCAAAACCAAAGACCTACTTCCTTTGGGCTCAGTGATCAGGTTTCCCACAGCAGAGTCATCAACACTACTCATGTACAGACGCAACTACAGATTATTATTGTTATATATTGCTATATGCTCCCACTTTTATCAAATAGTTGGCCTGTAAAGCAGCTAAACATGTTTTTTGTCTCATGAAGATTTTCATTTTTAGTTTCTTTTTTGTTTGTTCTAACTAAAAAGTTGAAAATTAATACTCTACAAGCAGCTGTTTGAAAAATATGTACAAAGTCAAAGTCCATTTGATATCATTCTCTTACCATTAAATTGCACTGCCCCCTGAAGAGATAAGGGTTACTTGTTATCATATGATGCCAAAATAAATGACAACCTTCAAACAGCAGGATTTTAATCTATTTGAATGCTCAACAGTCCTCATCTGATGTAAATTAAACTGGCTACACTAGTTCAGAGGGTTGTAGGGAAAACTGATTCAGAGCGTTTCTCTGAGATTTCTTCACCCAACCATGTGAACAGGTAGCACACTGCCTGTGCATTTGCCACTAGATTTTTTTTTTTGCAAATCATTCTTATTATGTGGCCACACGTGTCCTTTATTTTTCAACTTTCTCAGTTTGTCCAACAAAACTCAACAAAAGAGTACTTCCTCTGGTATCTACACGCTTCCTCCTGGTGCACACGTGACAAACGCGTCCATGCACACCCCTGTGACAGAAACAGAAGCGTTTGGAAGTCTGGTTATCTGCAGCTTCTACAGAGTATTAACTCTTGTCTTCTGAGCATGTGAATGTTTATCTGTTATCTAGGTCAGGGTTTAGTGGGGTGCTAAATCAAAAGTCACTCGCCCCAACTGACCTTTCATTTCTCCTCTGAAATTCTCATTTTCCTCCACATTTTCCTCTATAGAGTCCACAATTTCATCTCTTCACGGAGTTCTCAGAATCTTCAACAATGTTGGAGTCACATGTGAAGCCGTGACCCATTAAGATCTGATGACCTTTAGATTAGCATCATACCTGCTGAACATCAGCTTGTTACCATGGTCACTGAGCAAATCAGCATGCTGATGTGAACACTTTGCTCAGGGCAACACTGCCTGGTCACTAAAATTAGCAATTGCACAAACAAATTATAGAGTATCCAACATGACAGTGAAGAACCAGTCTTGCTCAGAAGTGGAGTTGCCACACGAGTCGTTGATGACTTCAACGACTTCAAAAAAACATGTTTGGTTGACATCAAAGTGTAGTAACTCCATACCAGCTGTGGGCCAGCTGTAGTTGTACTTGCACGGTCGTAGGAGGTGTGGAGATCTTTGGTATCCCTGGCAGGAAAAGATCAGAGCTTGTGCACTCCTGAAAACAATGAGGTGGGGAGTGGTCACTTTGTCTTCCTGTCTCTAGTGGGGAGTGGACCGGCATCTCAGCCTTCACTGAACCACCTTAGAGTGTCATTTGTGAAAACAGGAAAATGTTCTCACTTGTGAGGAGGCGGATGAAAAGTTGTACTATGGTCATGAACTGTGGATAGTGACCGAAAGAATGAGACTGTGGATGCAAGCCGCTGAAAGGAGTTTCCTACGTGGTGTAGCTGGACTCTCCCCTTAGAAATAGGGTGAGAAGTTCAGTCATCCGGGAGAGACTCAGAGTAGAGTGACTGCCCCACTGTATCAAGAGGAGGTGGTTCGGGCATCTACTCAGGATGCCTCCTGGACGCCTCCCGGGGATGGTGTTTTGGGCATGTCCAACTGAGAGACAACCACGAAGCAGACCCAGGACACGCTGGAGAGACTGCACAGCTTATCTGGCCTGGGATCACCTTGGTGTCCTCCCTGTAAACTTGGAGGACTGGCTGGGATGGATGGATGGATGGATGGAATTACGCTTTTGAATTACAGCTTACAAACCCGTATCCAATAGTAGAATAGTATACATATTCATAAACAGCCTACAATGTTTTTAGATTAAAGTGGGATCTGTAGACAGGACGGGAGCAGGTGGAAACCTTGAAGGGTGGATATACACGATGGAGTCTAGAATGAAGATCAGAACAGATCAACAGATCAAGACAGAATACGTGTGAGTAAATAAAATGAAAACGGGTGACGCTGAAAATGCAAAAAGTACAGGTGGAGAAGGTGCAGTCGTTTAAATTCTTGCAATGATCAGTGGGTGGTGAGAAGAGGAGAGTCAGACAGGGAGGAGTATGTGAAGAGGAGCATCAGGAACTCTCAGGAACTAGAAAGCCACAATACAAGTGTGCAGTTGTTGTTGATCTTTGACAGAAGAATAGGAGCAAGAATCAAAGGAAAGGTTTCCAAGGCAGAGGGATGCTGGAGATGGAGCTGCAAGGAAGGAGAAAAAAGGGAATACCAAATAGGAAATTTCTGGATGTGGTGAAAGAGGACACAGAGTTGGTTGGTGTGACGGCAAAGATGGGGCAAGATGGAACAGATGGCAACCCTTTAAGGGAAATGCTGAAAGAAGAAGCAGAAGAAATGCTTTCGATTATTCAGTAAATACGGTTCCAGTTTTGCTTTAAAGTCTTTGCTTTCATATTAGACAGAATCAGATTTATTTTTAACAAGCTGTAACTACGAGACTGTTTTCTTTGATCAAATTATTTTGTGATTAATAATTCAGCAGAAACACTGGCTGTGTGACTTAAAAAAATGTTTAAAATAACATAATGAAATGAATCAGATCAGTGAGCCTGCCTCCATAAGAATTCAAAGCAACACACGAGACAAACTATTACAGCAGCCAACAAGAGAGTCACTGCTCTATCTTTAGTCAGCTGGACACTTTAATCTACATTATAACAGACCAGGTGACGCGGAGTCTGGCCTGATCAAGCCTGACAGGACTCAAGCTTCATTCTGTTGTTTGACTGTTATGTCGCACCGCTGTCCTCCTCTCAGATGTCATCCATTCTCATAGACTCTGGTGCCTTAAAAGCTGTTCATTCTTCTGAGAGAAAACCATTAAATGCTCCATTAACTGCTTCTTTAACTGCTTCATTTAGTATGCATGAGGCTCAAAGCCTCCCTCTTACAGCCCCACTGTGAAGAAATCAATATGGGGAGGTCTGAGGTTAGGAATAAGGCAGGGGGAATGTGGAAGCATGTTTTCATGAGACTAAAGGTCAAGGTTAGACGGTCAGTCCAAACTGACACTGAACATAAAACCGAAAGATCTGTTTGCCTTTTTCATTTGAGTGTTACTGTGATTAATCTGAGTGAACAGATAAGAGAGGTTTGAGTGTTTGAGGGTGTGCTTCCCCTTGCCAGCTGTCCTTACATTCAGGTGTGGCGGGAACACTGAACGGATAGACCCTCCTCTATCCCACCACATTCCTGGAAGCCATAGCTTCCTGTCTGTCTGTGTGTGAGTGTATGTGTGTGTGGGTGGGGGGTTGGGGGTAAATGAAAGGGAAGGAAGAACAGTGAGGTAGAGGAAGCGAGGGTGATAAATTCATGGGAGGTTCATCTTGCTTCAGGCGCACACTAGTGTCCATCCATGCACATTAACGACACGCTGTGCTCACACATTACTGGGTCTGTCAAACGTTTCTTGCACTGTTCTCGTCTTCCCCCCGCTCTGACGGACTTCCATGCAAAACTGACGTAAGTAAAAATGCTTCTCTTCCTGCCATCCTCTAGCATTACAATCACACCAAAGTTGTCCTTTGACTTGGTTTGTATGAGGCAGAGAGAGCTGTTCCTCTCCATCCAATCATAATCTGTATATTCTTCAGTGCACTTATGGGGGCCATACCATCTGCTGCTAAACTGCTTGTTCTACTTACTACTTTTACTTTTCTACTTTTTTTTTAATCCCTGATAATGCTTCCATCCAAACAGGGGAAATGTTCATTCATTCATTCATTCATTGTGCCTCATTTGGTGATAATCTGTGATTTCAATTATTGTTGGAAAAAAAAAATCCTTCGTCCAATCCTCAAAGATGAGTTTCGGCCAAGATTCTGGGCAGCCCATGGCTCATATTTCATTTTTTTTACTTGCACAGACACAGTTACAAATCAAATGACCATGATCAGAATGGAACAGATTGTTTGAAAAAATAAAAATCTAATTGTTGACTCTAATTCCACTGTACTGCTTCTATCTACTGTCCTGAATACTATAACGACCAGTAACAGTGACATCATAGAGACATCAAAGACAGCAGTCTCATGTCTTATTAGGGTAAGAGTACAGACCCCGTACAATGTTTTTTCAGCTTTATGTTTTAGTGAAACTGCTTTTATTTCTGATCTGACAGTTAACAGTTTGTTGTACTTATGATGAACGCTGCTACTATCAACTCTGGTTATCAATAAGAGTTGTAAACCAGGTACAGTTAAAAACCTCATAATGCCCCTACTGGCCAGTATTTATATTAATCCAGTCTGAAACATGTAGATTAACTGTTTGCCCTAAGCATGTGCGGTCTCAGAGAATTAGCACAATTGGGACCAGCGCAGAAAATATGATGGCTACAGCTTTGGTTTTTTGGCAATGGCTATTTGGGGTTATGGCTAGCCTAACCTAGGGTTAGCCTAACCCTTTTTTATAATCTGTTTTTCATCACAGACAGTACTCTCACTTCAGGATGACGCTGCAGTGTTTTTAAATGATTGCCATGAGGAATTGTCAAGCACATTTCATGCACGTTAGTCCATCATGCCATGCCGAACCACAGAACCCCACAATCAACCATGCCAGGGACCAGGAATCATGTCATACTTGAGCAGGGAACGAAGCACGGCCACAAGTGAAACAAACTGTACTCTCGGGGCTGACTGTTGGAAAAGAAAAAAAGAAAATAAATACTAAGATTGAAATCTGGATGTCCATCTGGATATCCAAGTATTCAAGTCCAACCCTAATTCTTAGAAGCGAAGTGCATGAAAACAGTGGACTGACTTCAGCATCGGAGCTTATGTGCCAACTGCTGCCAGGTAGAAAAGACATATTCCATTAATCCAACTGAAACCGTAGTTTTTCAAACGCATGCAAACTCATTCAGTCTGGGGGAAAATCGAACTAAACTTGGACTAACACACCCAGATAATGTGCTTGAAATCCCTGCACGTGCACTTTCAGCTGCACATGGTCTGACGTTGGTCTGTGCATTCTAGCAACTCCCACCTCAGAAGTGACGGACGAAGCCGATACAGATAAGAATCACAGCATCAAAGCCAAAAGGTTGACACTTGATTCACTAATAAGATGTGCGTTGCGCTGTACTTTAACAGGTGTGAAGCTAGAAACCAAAAGCACATTTACTAACGTGACAATAAAAATCTATCATTAAAGGAAAATCATCTAAACGTTGAATAAGTTCACTAAATCCTTCTTTAGAAAACACACAAGGCATATTGTATCTGTCAACACACACAAACACACACACACAGAGAATACAATGCATGCAAGTGTGTGTCCACTGAAAAACTGCCAAACGCTGCAGAAATGTGTATTGTTTGGAGCTGGGAATGTAGTGGGAAGCAGGCTGTTGGCTGTGCTGATGGGCGCACGATCAACTACACAAAAACCTTAATCTCTCTCTCACACACACACTTTACAAATATGTAATAGATTCTGAAATTTATAACATAGCCAGATACGGCAATAGGAGGAAGAAAAAGTAAAACTGATGAATCACCTGCATCATCATGCACCAAGTACAACTGTAGCAGCAAAACTGAAAGTTATGTCAACACTTTTGCTAGAATTTGATGATATCCTTTATTTGTTGTGAAAGTAAATTCAACCCACTTGCATTTTGGACTGATGATTTATCAAAACATTTGCATTTGGAGAGATTATCTCAGGATTTCAGAAATCTGGTAGCGAAAACAAACAACAGATTAATCTGAGATGAAAATAATAACGAGCTGTCTACTGATGCCAGTAAAGTTTCTACTGACGTTTGTCAACTCAGCAACTGAAGAAGTCAAAAGTCGACTTCGGGAAAACAGTGATTTGAATGCTAAATACAGTATGTTAGAGCTTAATTGATAAATCTAAATGCAACACAGGCTGATGTTTACACTGGGAGAACGGCAGCTCTAAAGGCACCTTTCTAACTGGGACATCGGGGTTCATGCAAGAACATTTTCGTATTCTTATTCTAGATTTCTCTCTTTTTTCAGATAAATGTCTCATACGAACACGGCAGATTCAACAAACGCTCTTAACTTTGGGAAAAGTGCATAAACAACTTGAGTAAATCTGATGAATGTCAACCTGTGCGTACTGAAGCGCTCGTGCACGAGGACAGTAAAGTTGCGTACTCCACACCCAAAATAATACCATATAAGGCTACGCTTCGTATCTCCTGTGCCAGGAAGTGTTCATTTGTGAGAATGGCATCTAGTTGCAATAAGACAAATTCAGGGGCTCTGAGATTGAAGTCCTGCTGTCAGAGATCCAAAACCAAAAATCCAACATGTTTAGCAGCATCAGCAGTAGAATTACAGGACCTGCTAAAGTGAAGGGATGGGAAAAAATTACAAGCGTTGTTAATTCCGTGTCTTCTATGGTTCATGCTGTCATCAAAATAAAGAAACAAAAACCTTTCTAAGTCAAGTTCTTGATTAGCAGTTTTCCCCCGCTGTATCAAGACACATCCACAAGTGTTCCTGCCTCCTTACAGGGCTGACTAAGGCTGTCAATAGCCAGAGGGCTAAAGCATAGCCTCCATCACCTGAAGAAAATGGTGAATTTAAGGTAAATAATCTGATGAAGCTTGCATGGTGAATATTAACAATCAGACAAGTCACTTATCTAAAAGAAGCCATCTCCATGCACGCCTTCTGCAAGACACCAACTGCACTATTTTGCAGCACAAAGGAGACGTGCAGTCCCCCTGGCCATCAAACAACATTTAAAAGGTTGTACTTGGAGTCTGATACGATATGGATGTTGATGGAGTGGTGCTGTTTGGGGTTGAGGAAAGGGAATGCGTCAGGTGAAGGTGCGTTGATGCATGTAAGTGTGCAGTCTATTGCTCTGATTATGTTTAGCAGTCCAGCCATGGCATGAAAGTCCCTCTCAGTTTGTACTTGACTGACAGCGGTGTTTGGGAATTTGATGTACCTGGGTGATAAACTGATGAGAGCTTTGATGACCAAGCGGAGCGCACGACTCACAGAGGACTGGGACACACCCAATCTGTCTCCAATCTCCCTCTGAAAGGTCCCCATGGCCAGAAAAAAACCTTGGGTGGTGACGACCTGGTCATGTGGTGGAATTAGGTTTGATCAGCATGTTCCCCTCTGGAGTTGTGGCTCTAGCAAGCTACATATTTGCAGCAGTACAGTCCTTGGCAATCTACATCCCCATGTCAAAATAACCTTCAATTAGTGCATAATTTAAGTGAAACAGAATAATGTCAGCATAGTTATGGGGTATAATGAATATACTTATTTCAGACTGTTTCAAAGTAATTAAATATACAATCCGTTCGTCAAGAAAACTAGAATTGAATAACAGCAGACTATTTTACGTGACTCCTACGACAGGTCTGGATCGCTCATAAATTCTATTCATTGTTGAATCCGCAAGTTCTCTTAAATTACTCGTACGCACCACTTAAGAGCAAATCTGTTTGTACGAGTGGTTCTTGCTAACCCATTGTGTCTCGCATGAGCGGCAATATTCCCAGAGGATGAGAAGAAAGTTCAGCGTATGAGATTATGTGTTAATTTGTTGAGTGAAACAGATCAAGCACATGAGTAAGAGGAGCAGTCGTGATCAGTGAAGTAGGTGCTGACAGGTACGAAAAGCATTCTTCCTCAGGACTATGTTTACCTTTAAAACCTGAGCAGGCTGGCGGTTAGGAAAAAACAAAACAAAAAACACCTCACACACTAAGTCAAACAGTTACGGTTTGGCATTTGCTGATGACACCCCCACATGCGGGAGCAAACTTACTGGTTGGTTTGGTTTGGAAACCACCTCCATCCGCCTGTCAGTTCCTGGACCCCAGTGATATCATTTACCTTGAAGAGAGACATATTATACTTTTTTCTTCTTTTGTTTTTCTTTTAAATTGAGACACACTCCAGAGCAATTCAAAATGGACAGAGAGACAGGACGACAGTTTGTTTGGTATCTTTTTGGAGCTTTGTGGACAAGAGAGAGTTGAAGAGGATGGAAATTAACCATTTAAGTCCATTCTTATACATTTCTCTCCTGTGGGATCTCCCTCTTCTAAGACAAAAAACAAAACACACACACACACACACACACAAAACAAATTAAAAAAAAAGGGGAGAACAGAATTCCTCTGGCTGGACTGAAATAACTGATATTCAAATTTCCATGCGTTAGCTGGACATCCAGATGTTTTTTTTGTTATTTATTCGCTCTGGCTCGGTGACAACCGTGGACGTAGTGGTATGCAGCTGTTGAAGGGATGACAGCATGCACAAGACCTAAGCACGCTTTAAGTTGAGTGATGACAGGTTGCAAAATTCTAAACTAGTATGATTTTTTTTTCCCTTTTTCACTGTTGTACCTGCTAGCAAGTTACTTTCATCTCGCTCACCTCTGCTGCATGTACCTCAGTTGTTCTCGCACACATTAATACCTCATTTGCCCTCAAGCTCCTCTCAGTTTCTGGTGCCTGGGCTACTGTTGCCCGGTGCTGCAGTCACAAACAACAAAGTTCTGGGAGGACATGAATATGGACGCTTCACGATTGGACTCTTTTTCATTATGTAACAGATTCCTGTACATCAATGAGTGATATATTTTCAAAACTCATCGGCCACAAAAGCAGAGTGATGGGATGTATTGGTGCTTTTTTTCTTTTTTTTTTTAGTTGGTAGTGACTTCAAACACCCATATATAAGCTAATGAACACGAAGAGTGTATTTTTCCCCCAATGCACTGCACTTAAAACCTGCAACGTCAAGAAGTCCAAGCGTCCCTCAGCGCCACGTTACTCCAAACTGCTGTTTCAAAAGAAAACCATCTATTTTTATTATTACTGTTTTTATTTTGCTTCTGTTTCGACGATTTGATTAGGGAATTATGTTTTTCTGTCAGGCCATCCATATGCCTCGCCGTAGCGCAAAAAGATGGCTGTTTATCAGAGCTCATGCCAGCAGGCTGAAGCTGGCTGACGCAAATGGGCACCATTTCAATCCCTTGGTGGCATGTCGAGCTTCACGCGGACACTGAAAAGCTGAAAGACATTTGACACTACCCGCTTACTCTCTCCTTGTTTTTTTAAACCACATTTAAACAGGCTAACCCCATTGAGATCAGCGATCTCTTTAACTCGCAAGTGGTTTTAAGTTGCTATATAGAAATAACAATTTTTTTGGTATTTCTTGTGTCACAATCGGTGCGTTAATGAGTAATTTTATGGTCTATTTCTTACAGTTTGTTATCACAACAAATCATTTAGAAATGCACAATGTAAAAATGTCATCCAAAAGGTTTAGATTTAGAGTTAGCTTCATTTACATATGTCAAAGTCCTGGCGTTATCATTAAAGATGGAGCGCTTATTAGAGGAACGATGGTGGTTTATACTGTACATCAACTCTTAAAGGGCTCCTTTCTCATAATCAAATATGTTTACTAAAGGCTTATTTATACGTCCACGTCAAAGCTACGCAGCCTGACACCCACGTCTCTCTAAATGTAACTACACTTCACGTCACATCGACAAGGACCGCACGAAATGTAACTGGTCGATTTGTTCTTCTTCGTTTTCGTATTTCCCGTGACTACTACTTTATCGTTTTCCAAATAAAGTAGAACGATAGTTTGCTGCAATGACTGTTGAAGGAAAAAAAAAAAAAAAAAAAGACTGCTCAACATTTATCACCAAAATATACTTTATTTGCTCTGTTGCTGCCTGAGCTACATACAGGAGTTAAATAAAAGAGAAACCCAGCACTGTTAGCTACAGCGCTGCAGAAAGAGCCTGTACTGCCATCTACCGGTCTGTGGCGTAATTGCAGAGCAGCGCAAAGAATAACAAACAAGTATACCCGCCACAGACGGCGTAGGCGCTGTGCGCAGCCTAACGGGCGTAGCTGCTACACAGAAGCACAGATAAGCCTCAACTGTTAAAGCCTTACGATTTACACTTCATGTCCTCTGTGAAAAGACCAGCTGAAAATATGCTCCAGTGTCCACGTCTTTACTAACTTATTCTGCAGCGTCCGGTGTTGTGATGCATAACAACTCCAGCAGAAATAAGCCAAAACAACAGTTCCTGAAAGGGTAACGTTGCATTCTGTTTCCATAATTGTTGCTTCTTTTTTTCTCCTACACCATTTCATGTGAGCAAATAAAACAAGTTATTCTGAAAAGGGGGAGGGGGGGCTTTTGGTTACAAGGTCTGAGAGGGAAGAAAGCTTGAGGAAACAAGCTGCACTTTGTGTTTTACTACAAGTTGAGGCTTGTGCTACCGCTGATATGAAACTGGGCTCTTATGCATTTTTAAATGCGCGCATGCATGTGGTACGTCTGACAATCTTCCATTCCAGCTGTGCACGTCAGCTGAATTTTGCGTGTGTGCGCGTGCATGCATTAGTGTGCACGTAAGTGCTTCTACCACGTGTTTATCTGTTTCAGTGACTCACTCTGTTCTTTCTCGTCTAATTTCGTTTCATGGGGGTTGGTTGCAGTAGCCGTGTGATCAGAGACGACTCCATCTTCACCACAGAGGAATCAGTCACTCACTGCCATCAATACTATTCACTACAGCATCATTTCATTTTCTCCTGTGCAGCTTTAACTCAGACACCTATGCTTGCATGTGTAGGTGTCAGATAAATGAGGCCTACAAATCTAATCACCCTCATGGCAGCAATATTTTTTATTAGGCAGCATGTTTTTAAGCCAGCCAGCCATTAAACCAACACAGACGATGGAAATATGCACAGCTCAGTTAACGTGAAATCTCCTGCTATTTGTCTGGAATGAAAGAAGCCAATAAATATATTACAAAACTGCAATCAGGCACTTTTTCTCCCAAAGGACAGAGGGCTGTATGAGAATAAGCAGCAGTTAAATATTTGCTGATATTTGCCGTTGGCTCTATGAGAAGTTCAGCACGAAGAGCATTCAGCGGGAATGCAGTGGTTCTGATTATGGGGAAGCTTCCAGCAACCTCAGCCAGACTGGATCCCCAATATTAGTACTTTGATCAGAAATTACTATCAGATAGGAGCCTGATTTGTAATTCTGCATATCAGAATAATCTCAGATCCAAACACAGACAACGTTGTTATAAAAACAACTAAAAAAAAAATCCTGTTACCTTTGAGGTAAATGTTGTGCAATGAACACAACGTGAACAAAACCTGCTGAACGGGGCACAGAGTTGAAAAGAGATGGAAGATAATTCCAATACAATTCCAGAAATGTTTCATGGGAAGTTAAGCTGGGTAATTTTGGAAATATTTCAATTTGGAATCAAAAGGTTACATGTCCCTGTTCTGTAAAATAAAGCTGATTTAAAAAACACTACTGTGATGCCAGGCACAGATACAGACTTGGATAGACAACTGGAATATTATGGGAACGGTTAAAATAATTTACAAGTGATACTGGGCAAATTAACAGAAAGACTGTTCATCTTCCTGTTTAAACTAATATTAGCTGCAGTGAGCGTATAATACAACACATGAATAAATAATTCTGCATGTGGTCTTGATGTCTCTCCTTTACTCTAAATATGGCCCCCAAACAGTAAAGCAAGGTAACAATATTCTGTACGTTTTTCTATTTATGTCTATTTCTTTGCCCACTTTGCGCTTCAGCATCTCAACCACGAACATCTAAATCATGGGTGAGCATCTATGGGCAGGTTGCAATTAGCAGGGGGTTCAGAGCACGTCGCAAGGGCCCCGGGGTTCTAGGAGGCTGGAACTGTAACAGGACCAGATCCTCCTCAGTCATCACATCTCCATCAAGGTGACGGACCCAACAGGATCCAAAGACTTAGCAAACTACCATTCCATACTACCTGGTGTATGTAGTACAGAACTTTCGCTGTGCGCCAACCACCAATAAAAAGAAGAAGAAGATGGGTGTGGAAACAGAAGAAAAAACAAGCGTGAATGCCAACATCAACAGGGAAGGAGCTGAGATGGTTGCTGTGCTTCTGTTTGCATATTCTGCAATGGTGGTGATGGATGAAAAAAGACTACACGTATTCAAAGAGGGTATTGAGATGGCTGAAAACAGCATTTCCTGCCAGTAGAATATCCAATCAGGCCCCTGTCAACGCCAGCCCCCACCCAGCAGCTTTTGGGCCATGCTCGAGTATCTAATCCATGGCAGGGACGGGTTACAACCCTGCAAGCTTCCAAAAGGTTTCACTACAGGCCATTTCTGGTAATGGAGAGACACCATGCTCAGGGCCTCAAAAAACTACCCTGAACACCTCCTAATAGAAACTAGTATCTACTGACTTAGCAAATGACCACTCTCTCTCCTTCATACATCACACGCAATCAGCTGAGCACCAAGTCAACGCCACCCTGTCTCAGCAGTTTTTTCAGGGAAGACTAAGAAGATTAATGACATTTCAGAGTCATGCATTCATTCTCTTATAGTTATGGTTTTGTTTTTTTGTGATATTGATATTGCACATGTTGATTACGCAATGAGAAAATAAGTTTGTCATATTATGCAGCCCTACTAACAAAGCATCCTGGTGGAGGCAACAGAAATCCAAATTATATACCCTAAGCAGAAATATCTCACAAAAGTGACACAAAAATTCAGCAATCAAATGTCTCACAAATGAACTTTTGTAAAGATGTGAGCAGAAAGCTGTCCAATCCCCCGCCCCCACTGCCATTTCCAAAGTCTCCATGCTTCATACAGTTGCTGTGGTCATTTAAGTGTGCTTCACTGCTGTTACGTAAGAATTACTTTTTTTCTCTCAGTGTACAATAACAAACTTAGACAGTGAGGGTTTTCAGTCTGACTGCAGTAACGTTATCGACGCGATCCAGAGAAGCGGAATTTCGTTTGTGTCTGTTTTTAGTATCAGTGCCCTTTTAGAGTAGATACTTTTAGAAAAAAACAAACATTCCACAGTCTTCACTGGGACTATTTTGTATTAACGTGACGTGTACAAGTGCATGTATGGAAGGAACAAACAAGAACAAACAATATGATGTGAACAGACTTTATAATTGTGATGCTGCTGATGATGTAACATGACGAACCTGCAGCCAAGTAACAACTGATTTTCTCTACATTAAAGCAAAACTGCTTAACCAGCTCTACCCCAAATCTGTACTTACGGATCTATAATGCCAAAGAAAACATAAATTAGAGCAGGGCGATACGACCTCAGATCAATATCATGATTAATTAAACAAGTTACCACAAGTTACCTCAATTACAATTAAGTTGGTTTTTTTTCTGTGTGTTTTTCACTCATAGATCAACAAGGGTTTTGCTGGAAATATAATCAATTATTAAAACTGGAATATCTTTCTAATAAAAGAAGACATATCTTTGATTTTAAAGTGCATGAAAGAAAGCACACACAGTTTAACCATATATGCTCATTAAATCAATATTTCAAAGAAGAGAAATAATTGACACGAGCAAAATTCCATCAATTATTGGTGCAGGATGTCGGTTTCAATTAATTTTCGATTAACTGCTCAGCCCCTAATGTAGACAGCTGCTGTTTGCATGCCTGCATGAGAGCTGTGGATCAGTTTTAAAGAGAAGAAAGCCTTTAACCGACAATCACACATACATATACCGTACATAAATACCACTTCTCATTTGCTATTTTAAAATAAAAAAGAAATAAAAAGACTTGCACCCTAACCACCGATCAACTGCAGCAGGTAGACACTGCTTGCACTACAGAGGCTGCAGGCTTCTTTGCTGCAAAAGAATGAGGAAGCTTAAGCTGCTTGACCTTCTCTGGAAAGTTAAAACCATGACAAAATGTGGCTGCAGTTTATCCTCACCTGAAAAAGGTAGCCACTCACGCAGACATACATAAAGTATTTAGGCCACTTTTGTTTTTTCAGTGGAGAGGAAGTCTTCAGTAAACAAAAACTGCTCTTTTAGAGAAGCATGACTCCCCTTCTATACAACAAATGAGGATCTTTAACAAGAAAATGTTATGCAAACTAAGTGTTCAGATAGCAAACATGAACGTCTATCACATACTGAGCCTGTCTGCTCTCCTATTTCGTCCCATGTCTGTTTACAGCTGTACATGGATAAAAAAGGAAGTGGTGGGGATTTCCACTGTCATCAGATTCCTGATAAACGCTCCATGCCCATTTTCTCTGCAAATCTCCATAAATGCATAACTTTACAGTGATTTACTGTAAGAGTGAAACCTAGTGAGCATTTCCCTATGGAGATTTTTAATATTATTATTATCATAAACCACAAAATATTGTGTCCAATCTGCTTTCAAACATCCAAACAAGAGAAGAGGTCAGCTATGCATCCGGTTCAGGTGAAGCAGCAGCAACAACAAAAATCCAAATACACAAGTTTGTAGGTTCAGATGCAGAACTGATGAGTTTTAAGCTGAGTAACGGAAATGGTGTAAATAAAGCACAACCGTTACCACGCTGCTGTGACGCGTTACCGCCCAGCACCGGTGTCCCCCTCCTCCCCGGGGCTTCATCCTTACCTGCCTCCACCGTATCGCTCAGGTCATGGTTGGCAGCTGTCCGGGGAAACTCCTTCATTTTCCTGCAGCTGAGGTTGAGTACGCCGCTAGCTGCCGCTTCCTCCAGCGCCCGCTCCAAGCCCCGGTTGGGAGGCAGGTTGGCGCTGCCGACGTGCGTCTGAATCGACGGAGAAGAGCCGAGCTGGGAAAGAGGAACGCGAGCCGACTCCGGTCCCAACGTCGCCATAATTTCCCTCTGCGCTGACTCTGCTTCTGTATCGGTTATATCCGAGGGAGGACGCGGGGATTAGCTACCGTGCAGGCAAACAGCGGGGCACTGACTCCAGGTTTTCCCGAGCTGTGCCGTGCCGTGCCCTGCCGCGCGGTCAGATTCCTTCTTGATTGTCGCCGCCGCGTCTTCCTCCCTGTCTGCGCTTGCGTCAAGTGTGAAATATACTAGAGTGGCGCCACATCCAGTGCTTGACTTTCAAAATAAAACCTTAGCATCGTCGTCATCATCATCATTATTATTACCAATAACTAGTGCACTGATTATTACAATATACTGCGCACAGAAGTTACTAAGGTGGTGAAATAACATCGAGTTGTCCCACCACACAAATTGATCATTTGAGAAAGGAACACTTCAGTTCATTAGGCAATACTAAAACAAAACAAACAAAAAAAAAATTTAAAAAAATTAAAGTCAATATACTTTCATTCTAACAGCTATATACTAAAACCATATTTGTCAGAATGGTATCAGTGTAATGTGAAATATAACAGATTTGAAGGGGTCTCAAAATGAAAGAAAAATCTAATTTCAAAAGGTAATACGCTTTAATGTTCTGTGACGCTACGTGCTTCAATTGATAAAACTTGTTTCCGGTCTCTCGTTGTTACTCGTAACTTGTTCGTCTTTACCACAGCAATTAAGCTAGTGCGGCTGCGCAGTGGAACTTGCAAGTACTGAAACGAAAGGGCCGTGAATTTGTTAAAGAGCGCCTCCTGCTGGACAATAAAAGTAGACAACGCGAGGTTCTACTCGACCTTTCAAACACTCCTGAGAGGTAATGCATTTTAGTGAAGCAAAAGTCCGTCAAAATCCCTTAAAGAACTAAATAATAATGAGGAAAAGTAACAAAAGGATAAATATACATAGATGTAAAACGTGTAAATAATATAAATTAACAAACATGTGACTGATTTAGCAACAAAATTAAGCATTTTTCCCATTTTTTGTAGTGATGCTGTTAATGTTGCAGAGTGTTAGTTTATGCACAGAGAATGGACCGAACACTCAATGAAAGAGCACTAGTAAATACACCCACTAGCAGTTCATGTAGCCTCTGAAGTTTCTAATTCTTCAAATGCGAAATTCATCATGCTTTAACGTATATTTAGTCAAATACTGAGTCATTGAACTGAAGTTATTTTAGGCAAACAGGGTTATTACAAATCATAACAGGTTTTGTGTGTGGAGAACATGCTTCTGCTGTGCCCTTTAAATCACCTCAGGATGTGTTTTGTTGAAACGTGTTACAGGTTTTTGGCAAATTTCCAAAATGCTCTACCTAGCCTTGGAAAAGTAGAGCAGTGTTTAATGTCTTACAACTGGGAACAAGCTATTTAACTCTTAACTGCAGAGGAGAAGCTCATTTCTGAAACAATCAGGTCAGAGGGCACATCCCGTGGTTGTGGAAATGATGCTAAGCCGCTTCAGAGAGGTCAAATTATTGGTCTGCATCACGCAAACGAAACAGCTCAGAAGACTGCTGGAACCACTAAAATTAGGTGAAGAACTTTCCAGGGAGGCTGGCGTGGGTGGAAAGTGGAAAGTCTTGGACTGTGATTGGAGATTACTGAAATGCACAGTGAAATCTAATCAAGGAAAACCAACAGTTAAACTCACAGAAGTGTTTATTTGTGAAAGTAAGGGTATTATCAGAATGAATGGATTAATGAGTGAATGAATGAATGAATGAATGAATAAAATTGTTTACATATGGATCGGCCACCACAGATTTGAGGCCTCCACTCAGAATCTTAAGGTGACACAAAGGTTTGGGTCATCAATGCTGCAAGATATACGGTGCAATAAGATTTAGATTATTAAAACGATGCCAAGAAAATGCTGGAATTGAAACTAAAGGTGTTTTTCTTTAAAAAAAAAAAAAAAATGGGGGGGGGTTAAGAAAGAAAAAAAATAAGGAACTGTGTTTTTTGAGAAATAAAAGTCCTTTGTTGTCTTTTTTAGAATGCCATCACTATCATAAGAAAGAAAGAAAGAAAGAAGGACAGATGTCTCCTGGTGTGTCTTGGGGATGGACTTTTTTGTCTTTAATACTTCATGATTGTTTCTTTCTCTGAGCAACATCGTCTTTCAATATTCATTTTTCCCCTCCAAATTGTTAAGATGGAAATCTAATCGTTGCTCCTCAAAGAATCGGAATATGAACACTAAGAATTCTTTTTCATTCCCCTCTTTACTTACCAGCTTTTCTTTTTGCTTTTTTGAAATAGATTCCCAGCCATAGTAACAAACCCAAATGTATGTGTTCTTATTATTTTATATATTTTTTGTGTATATTCTTATATATATGTTTGTGTATATATATATATGTGTGTGTTATTTGGAGCAGCAGTCCTTGTACCCATTTAGGTTTAGCGCTCAAGAATGAGAACAGATTCAACGTTACAGGGTTGTCTATGAACTGGTAATGGTAATGTTATCTTAGGACCTGCCTTTGGCTCTACAAAATGAATGGAAGCCAGTGCAGCGCCCTGTTGCCCTACTAATAGGCATAGCTGCTCAAATGTGTGTGTGTGTGTGTGTGTGTGTGTGTGTGTGTGTATGCTTCACTGCAGATGGAAAGCGCTGAGTCATCTGATAACATAACGAGCTTGTGTCAGCAGCTTTCCAGTGCTGATCACTGATTACTCTGCGTGCCAGCACACGTTTGTGCTTGTATACTTGTGAGGACCTTCGCTGACCTGATAGATTACACCACACACAGACTAACTGGGATGTCCGATGTGTAGGCCGGCAAAAAGGAATGATGGGGAAAATTACAAAAGAAAGATGTGTTTTATTCACCCAACCAAAAGAAAAAAGAACAAATTAGAATACAGTAGGCCCATAAAATAGGTCAACTAAATCAAACTAAACATAACGTAAATGAGCATAACTGAACAGACAAAGACAAACTGACCTAACTCACCCAACACAAGCGGGCTACATGTAATGTCTCATCACACCGCTGACAAACACAAGGCACAAACATAAAATACAGTCAAAAAATGAAATTATTCGAAGACACAAACAAATTAATCATTCAGTTACACAAAAAGACATGAAGCAACAATAATTACAAATCAAACTATTTAATCAACATTATTAACTCAAAGTTGACGTCTCCCCCCATGAAGAACATGAAGGTGGTATCGTTTGATTGGCTGCCTCTGGTACTTAAGAGCTCTGCGGCCTTGAACACATCTTTTGTCTCCAGCAGCAGCATCCCAGTACGTGAATGTCGCTGACATTTCTGTGAGGTCTGCGAGCAAACGCAGCCATCACATCTGAATTCAGTGACTGATCTAGAAATTTCTCCTTTTTTTTTTTTTTTTAAGTGCGTAGCCAAGGCGCTACATTTCTCACAGAGGGACAAGGTATTTATCCACTGTTCTTGTACACAGGCCCTTTTTTTTTTTAATCAAAGTGTATTTTCATTTCACCATCTGGGCTGGAGCAGTCAGCTGCTCTGTCTCATGTACCTGGGCCAACGAGCTACCGAGCTAACCCAGACAACGGCCCACCAGCTGGACGCCTTAGGCGAGGGGAGGGAGTGGCTGCTGCCTGCTGCTCCAGGTGCTATACCTGCATCCCTGCCCCAGGCCCCCCAACCTGAGTCTGTTAGTACAATTAACACTACAACCAGACACATCATCTCAAAAATAAGAATTATTCTCCTATAGGGTCATATTCACTGTTCCCAAGCGATGACATGGTTAACCTCGATGCAAACTTATTCTTTTGGACATTTTAAAAAGGGGATTCATGGAAATGAAATGACTTTTAGAGACAGCCCCTAGTGGTCAACAAGTTAACTGAAACTTTCCCTACTTTCACAGTAGCTTTGGCTGTGAAACCTGGATGCTGCCCCGTGTCACATACCCAGATCAGAGTACAATTGTTCAGCTTACACATCTTTATTTCAAATAAACATTGCACTATATCTGCTGATTTCAAAAGTGGTACATCCTGTGGAGGAGGATGTTGCATTTAAATTAAGTGGTTAACTTCACCCTTTGCATTACTATGAACCGAGCTGTAAAAAAAAATGTCTAGAAAGGCAATAAAATGTCAATTCAGAAATACTTGTTGATTGTTGTCCATGGTGTTTTTTCATTTCATAAAGTATCCTCCTTTAAACAATCAGCTCCAGAACAGAGCCAGCCTCCTTCTTCAGTTTGTTCAGTTTCTTTAAGTCTCTGGTTCTGATGCTGCTCCCCAACAGATGACTTTCCACAACCATCCATGATGTGGGCTGTCAGCGTTACAGGTCTGTTGTCACTATGAGACGATGGATGACATCTTTTTGGTTCTGGAACAAGGCAGGATGTCTTCCACCGCACCAGAACCCTCTCCTGGATCAGAGGTCAGCGGTGCTGTTGAACCCCACATGGCTGGTCAGCACAGACTTTCTGTAGTGTGGAGCTGACGGATTGTGGACCTGCAGCCTTGATTCAGTTCAGTCCCTCCAGCTGCCTCTTCACCTGACTGCTGGAGCCAGACAGGCAAGAGGTGGGGTCAGGGAGACGTGGTTGGAGACATCCTGACTTGTTCCACTACCAAAAATATTCCCTCCATCTTCTCCTAACGCTATAGACCCGCTGCCCTAACACCCCACACCACGAAGGTCCTAGAAAGACTTTCATTGGTCCACCTGAGTAAGAAAACAAGCACCTTCCAGGACCCACTCTCCAGTGAATTTAACACCATCCAGCCTCTTCACTACAAAAGAAACTCCAGGAGACACAGGTGGACGCCTCCACAATCACTGACTACCTGACAAACGGACCAGACTGTGAGACTGAATGGTTGCACGTCCGAGCAGGTGGTCAGCAGCTGTCTCACCACTCTGTACACCTCAGACCTCCAGTAGCAGTCCTGTCATCTGTAGAAATACTCAGGGGTGGACAAGTGATGGAGTCCAGAGAACTGGTGGACTAATTTGTGGCATGGTGTGGGAACATTAATCTCATCTTAAATGTGAGCAAAACAAAGGAGATGATTGCGGATTCTAACAGGGAAATCTGTTCGTCGAGGGCCGGGAGAGCTGTAAGAGAGCTGTACCGTATCCCTGTGGTTCTTGGACCAAAACACATCACACACATTTCATCGAGACCTCAGAAAATCAAGTCAGCTTTTGTAAAATGAAGCTGGTTGTGGTTCTGGCCTCCTGGGATTTCCCTGGACTTCCCGGTAGTGATGGGGGTGTTTACCATGTAGCCACAGGCTGTCCTGCCTGTGTGTGTGTGTGTGTGTGTGTGTGGGTGTGTGAGAGTGGGTGGAACCTGTGTGTGACATGCACATGGGGAGACCTGAAGCAGCCTTAGATAAGAGTTAATTTATTTTCTCTTGGAACCTCTTTTTTCTTTTTAAATTTTTAAAATATAGAATAGATCTACAATATGTTGTCTGCAAACCTTTATATGATCTATTTCTTCCTTTATATCATTTGTATGGTTTCCAAACTGTTAGTGCAATTAATCATTTGCAGAACTGACAGTGCTGTCCTTGTCTTCTGTTTTTCTTTATCATTAATCTTTTTCACCTTTTTTTCTATGCAAATTATTGGTCTTAATGTGTTTTCTGTTCGTCCTCTTTTTTATTGCAAAAAGAAGAAGGAGAAACAAAACGCACAAACATTCATTTACACTGGAGGACAAACTTAGAAAGGCTGAATGTGAGCTACTTCCACTTTCTGTTCATGCAAACATGAAAGTGGATGAAGCCCATAAATGCTGGACTGGGACTTGGACTTCCTCCCGAGTCTACAGCCGCTGTCAGCTGATGCTGATGGTGTCCATAAGTCCACCTTCATCGCAAGGTTTTCAGAGTTGGATCTTTGGTCTTTGTCAAATCAAGGAAGTTGCAACACCTTTTACCTCTGAACACAACATGCAGCTGTGAGTTTCTCAGTTAAGATGTGGCTTTGAGATAAAAACTCCTTCACGTTTATCAAGATATTAAGCACTGATGACGTACACTTAACAACCTCAGCTTTGCTACATTTAATTCCTGAGAAACATCTTGTACTTTTCATAGAAGAAAGATAAAAAAAGTAAAAACATGGATTGATTTTTCATCGAGGCAACTTCCTGTTATTAGCAATCTCCTGATTAAGGATAAAATAAGACATTATTTCTTATTGTATGAAGGTGTCTGTGGTGACTTGTGGGGAAGAACTGCTGACACAAAATTATGTAAAAACCTACATACCATCTGAAAAAAAACCCCAGCAGCTGCAGAAAGCACTAAAACTGTTAAATACAGGAAGTTCTGATATTCAACCGCCCCTCTTCCTTTCTGCAGCTGCGGCAGCTTTTTGGTGGATGAGGACACGTCTCGGCGCTCCCAACAGGACTCGTCCTCACTGCTTCGGTTCAGGAGGTCACAACACGCAGGGGAGCCTGATGAGCTTCGGTCAGTACTGGACCTTTCAGTCTTTTGGAGCTTTTGGACTTTGCTTTAGCGAAAGAGGAAATCTTAAAGATATTATCGCTCACAGACAATTACACTCGACTTCTGCACTCATACAGGAAGCTGTGTTTAAAGTTTGAAGAGGACCGGCTTCTTGAAGTGAGATTTCACAGCAACCGATTTTAAGAAAGTAAAATAAAAGCTTTGTGTCTTTTTTTTTTTCTTATTTTAAAAACCTATATCTCATTTTAGAAATTCTAGCCAGGCAATTATTTCTTACCCCATTGGCGTATTACAAAAAAAAACAAAACTTTTTTGCTTAATTCAACTAGATTCAGGAATATAAGAATATATTATTTCAGACTCATCATCAGCACTGAGAGGAAAAAAAACTCTTCTTTAAAAAAAATGGTAGTAGAAAACAATAAACAACTTATACATTTGAGTTAGAGGATATTTATTTATGCACAATAAAATAATAATAATTTAGATCTGGGCACTTTTAGAAAAAACAACAAAACGTGCTAAACAGAAGAATATTGCAGCATTTTCTTCAGATAAAACAGTTAACGCTGCTACATCAAAAACAATTTTAACAGCAAACCTTCTCAAATACTTTCAGGCTCAGTTCAGTGTATCTGTCCAGGTGATTAAAAAAATAGATTTTCAGATTTACAGAATTTACCATCTAACTGCACATTGCATCTTGATGACCACGCTGTAATTTCAGGTGTGAGTTTGAAAGGGTGCGATTGATTTAAACCCTAAAAATCTCCCCAGTGAACTACTTGCAGACATCAGGAGACATTTGATCCATAAAGTTTCATATTGTCCAAAGTGCAACTGTCTTGAGACATTAACTTTAAAGGACTTGAAAGCTTCTTTATTATCCTTATCAGCAGAATCACTGATACTTTCAAACAGAAACAAAAGGAAGGTTTTGAAAGTTGGCTCAACGAGCAGGTTGGGTGTCAGTGGAACATTGCTGCACGCAAACATGATTTCACCAGGATGTTTGTGCCACATTTTGCCGCCACCGTCAAACCTTGTCCTTTTTTTTTCTTTGCAGACAGGAAGCTGCAGTGGCATGTCCTCCTACAGATGCGGATATGTCAGCTGGTGTGTGGACCCCAGAGAGCCGCCGGCTCCTGCAGCTGCAGCTCCGACAGGCGCAGGTGAGATCAGCATGCTCCTCAATCAGGTTTACAGAGCTCTGAAGACGCTGGCAGTCACGCAGCAAGAACCTGGGAGATTCGGGACATTTATTTGGACAGAGCAGCTCTCAAAGATGCTTTGAAGTGGGTCAGAACTCATTTTGCAGCAGTAGCTCAAACAACAACTTTTTATTTGTTTTGCAAAGAGCGCTAATATTAGTCTCCACACTGAATTTCACTGAGAAGGAAGAAGAAGTAATTTCGAAATAAGAGTGAAGTGTGCATCAAGTCTAAATCGCTGTAATTTATGGAGATGCAATGCAAATATTATTGTGCAGATAAATATCAGTAGACGTGTGCTATTGAAGTAATACAAGATATAAATATATATACACACACATACACATACACACAGACATAATAAATGCAGTTGCTTATGCATATGTTGGATATTCAAATACTCTGCAAAAAGGTTTAACTCATAATGATTCATAAACACAGCTTCCCTTCTTACCATAACTGTTATAAACGTACTTAAAAGAGATCATTCAATTAAAAAAAAGAAAAGAAAAGAAAAGAAAATTGGACATGGAGAATACAAAGCCCTGCCCCCACCCCCCACCCCTCCGGACAGAAATGAAACATCCTCCAATTGTCTCTTTTGCTGTGGCATCTGAGCAGAGTGAGCGG
Organism: Arrhamphus sclerolepis; assembly: GCA_037176975.1. Lineage (NCBI taxonomy): Eukaryota > Metazoa > Chordata > Actinopteri > Beloniformes > Hemiramphidae > Arrhamphus > Arrhamphus sclerolepis. The sequence continues at coordinate 2,459 of JBAMYA010054163.1, read as the reverse complement.
GGAGCCGTGTAAAACAAGGGGCTCAGTGGGACACACAGGAAATAGAGGATTTCAAGCTCCATGATCTAATAAACAGAGTTTTTGAATTATGATGCCAACTCTGCTGTGGTTCTTGACCAATGTGGATCCGTATTCCTTAACATGGGACCTTTAATGGTGCATTTGTCCTGTCCCCACCTTCACCCGTAAAGACTCATCTTTTCGTGGCTACGACATTTGCACCACTGAACTGCAGCAGTAAGTCGTCCCCATGCCAACATGTTTAGGAATGTGTTGCAGGCTGCAGTGGACATCACAGCAGAGGCGTCCAAAGAGACTCAAGAGAGCGAAGACGGACAGAAAGTAACAGGAAAGGGACTGAACAAGAGTACATTTTAAAGCAGCACAAAAACTTACTTTTTATTTTAAAATATCAGATGGCTAGGTGGCTGGTTCTGCTATAAAAATATTTAAATCTCTGTTTGGTTCTGTGGGAGGTAGGAGACCAAAGTGTTTTACATTTAAAAGAAGACAAACTAACGTATAAACGGATGGTCATTGGAATCTTAATTAAAACAGAAGCTCATTGGTAGGCTAGATCATATGCTTTTAAGTCCCTGGACTAGAAAGGTGCTATATAAGTGCGTTGTTGATGTAAAAAAATGTGTGACTGTACATTTATCTCTAGTTCTCACTTATGTGTCATAATCCTGTCAGCGTCTAATCTTTAGTGATCAGAGTCAATACTTTAAACCAAGACTTCCTCAGTTTGTAGCTTTGTATGTTTGTACAACGGAGATAAAGTTTTCTGACTTTTTGTTTTGTGTAAAAACCCTCAGCCTTCTCTGTCACCTGGTTAGAAAGCGTGTGATGTTGTTTTTTCTTCTTTTCATCTCTAGGTGATGGCACACGATCCAATTAAACTTTATATCACTCACATGTTAAATGGGTTGTGTGGGAACAATCTGGAATCGATCCCCCATTTAAAACACAAGTTGATCAAATACACCTTCTTTTGTTTGTTCTCTCTTTCTCTGTTCTTAGCAACGTTGCGAGACTTTCCTCAAAGCCAGCAGTCCTCCAGCTCAGGTTCTGCTCCACTTCTCATTCTGCCACCAGACACCAGCAGAGAGGAAGCAACGTTCCACCACCAGTGCCCGTCACCAACTCTCCCAAAGGCGAAGCACACCTTGTTCACTTTACATGACACTGAAAAGGTCCCTAATATCCACAGTGATGAAGGTATTGATGATGAAAACACCCTCAGAGCACCCAAAGGGAACCTGAGACAGCCAGAGGATGACGTCCAGGGCAAACAGGAAGCATCTCTTCTTCATTCTGAGGAAGGAAACTTCCTCCTTCCCAGGAGTAGCCCGGTCATCTCCAGACGCCACAGGACCCGCTGCTGTCGTAGAGGGAGATCCCATCCTTCAAAACCATCAAGGTACAACACAGCGTTGACATCCAAGCTGACCTACCACACACCTTCTGCGTTTCTCAAGGAACAGCCTTTGCATACTTTAACTTAGGACAAAAAGGTAGATAGATCGCTATGTTAAACCAAATATTTCACATATTCACAGACGCAAATGAGCATCAGTCTTCATTTGAGTTCAAGATGATGACAAGAAATGAGAAAGAAGGTTAAAAAAGAAAGAAGCTATCAAAAGTGACTGTCTAATTAAAATATTGATTATTAATTATAAATTCAATTACCTAAACGATAACCTCGGGTTGTTCCTTGAGTGAAAGTAGAAGGTGTTTGGTAGTTCAGCTTGATATGTGCTAAATACAAAATGAAAAACAACAAAAAAAGACGACAAATGGTAAACACTCAGGACCTGTGGTAAAAGCTGCAACTGCACGACTCCAACACCAGATGGTGCCATTTCAAATCAATACAGCATCCTTAATCACACACTGGTGAGACCTGAAACATATTGTGAAGCAAAATGTACAGCTGAAGGACATGCTGTCTCCCTCGTATGTCCACATTTAATTGTTTTTAGGGGCCATGAAATAGTTCTGGTTGGCCGTAAGGAAACAGGAAGTGAGATAATAAACAATCAAGGCTTGGTAAGACTTTAGTTTCTTCCAGTGGAATAATTCCTATCGTAAAAAGGAGAAGCAGTGATTTTCGAGTTTGATGGGAAATTCAAAGGCCTAAAGACTATGACAGTGATTTTATTCCTGTGCAGATATGACATACACTAATGAGCTCTTAACATTAGGTGTTCCACCTCAAAACCATACGTAACTAAGAGGAGAGGAAATTCAGTTTTTTCCTTCCTTCCTTTATTTTTTCTTTTGTGCAAAAAAAAAATACAAGCACATTTATGATTCAATAAATCGATCACTGAAAACCCAACTCCTACATCACATCCAATCATATGCAACTTTGAAGCCCTCATTGGTCATTGGTGGGGTGGCTTCTGCTGTGGACAGATCCCCAAGATATCGTTCCTCACCTCAGCGTCAAG
>JBAMYA010054139.1:0-30806 GCA_037176975.1 Arrhamphus sclerolepis | reverse complement strand
TTAGCGAGTTTTCAGACCCTCTAGCGAGTCTAAAAAAAAAAAAAAAAAAAAAAAAACTAGCAACAAAGGTGGCATTTATTAAAAGACATCCTGGTTATAGTGCATTTCTTCCTCAAAATCTGAGTAAAATGTGTTGTCCCAGACATTGCTCAGAAGAACAGCATACATTGATCAAAAAATTGATTGGAGAGGGGAAAACATATAAAGAAGTCCAGAAAGTGATATGCTTCTCAGTTGAAATCATCTCAAAAGGCTGTAAAATGGCGACCAAAATTGAAACCTGGAGGGAAGCAAGCTATTATGACAAACTTATGGTATGAAAAACCAAAAATGTCATACATCAATAAAAGTCATAAAGTTTCAAGGCAATGCTCTCGAGGAACTAAGGGCGTGTATATTTTTCTAAGAGCATGAGCTGGCTTAAACAATATTCATTTTTCTAGAATGGGGTTAGGCTCATGGCAGCTTGCTTCATTAGATCCCTTCAGTTTTTTTTCTCCACTCTTTGCATTTTTTATTTTTCAACAAAGTTCTCTTTATTGATTACATTTTTGTTGTTTTGTTTTTGTTTTTTAAATAATTTTTTTGTTCCAGTTTGGATGCTGTGCTGCTTCAGGGATATTCTTGGTTACTTTTTTCAAATTTTTACCACGTGTTATGATGAGTGACAATAGCAACAAGTTAGTTGTTTTCAAGTAGGACCAGCTGATCAAGATTTCAAGAAGCCAACTTCTCCCTAAACTGAGGCACAATGCTGATGTTAGCTATAATTCACAGCCTCTGAGAAGGCCAAAGGGCCACTTCCGGTTTGAAGCCCAACAAGGAACTACATTTTGTTGCAATTCCTGCACTGACCACTAGGTACTGGCTCCAAAACAGAGCATATCCCCATTGACTCCCATGATAAAAGTGTCAACTTTGCAACAGAATTAAATGTATTTACAGCCTGGTACAAAAATCAGTTTCGGTCTCTATACTTAGATTTTACATCTATGACAACTCTACAGGGAGTCATTTTTTTTCTGTACATTTATAAGCAGTAAAGCTGACCAATCAGATCCCCAGTTTCATTTGACATGCTTTAAAGAGAGCTAGTCACTGATTGGCTTTGATAGCTTTGTTCTGCATTTTTGCAACATGGAGCTGTGCGGTTCAAGGAAAAACGAGCATCAAAGGCTCTCTGTACAAATCTATCGGTCATGTGACAATAGATAGTTCATAGTTCATCCATAGTTATTTACAGTCAATTCTAAAGTCTGTAAAAAGATATAACGTATCCTCCATGATTCAAACATAACAATTTTGCTTTGTGTTGAAAGGCCCATGAAGGTCACATCAAGAGACTGATGAAGACTTATGCTCCAGTTTGTTGGAAATACATGGAGGAAATGTTTTGGACTGGTGACTCTTCTAAGGTGGCTTTGCGAATATTATTAAGACCACTCTTGTCAACTTCCCCCTCCCTACAGCACCCAACACATATCTCTCCCTGTGGACCCAAAACAGACACTGGGCCTCACATAACGTCTTTGTTTTTCTTGTTAAAAACCAAAAAGCAACAATTCACATTTGAAGTCGAGGTAAAGATTCAGACACCCACCCTAACTTATCAAAATACAAGTAATTCTTTGTCTCCATATTTAACTACACCTTCAAGGTCTTGGATAATAAAAATGTGTGGCGTCGGTTTCAGGCAAGTACGTGTAACAGGAGTATTCGGGTGAGTCCCAACAACTGCTTCTTGCCTTTTGAGTTTGATGATGGCTGGAACCAGATTACCTTCAATTAATCAGACATCACTAAAGGAGCCTATGGAGCCAATCACAAAGAGACTCTTCGTGTACAGGCTAGGACACACACAGATGAGGACTCAGTTGGGCTCACATACGTCTTACACTATGATCCATACTATTCCTTTACTTAGCTCATGTTTCTTCTGTTTTCCTCTCAGATTCATGCCAACAGTTTACTTCTCAATATATTCTGAGGATGAACTCCCAGCTGATTTCAAGCTCCCTGTACCAAGATAGATGACCAAGGTGGGGAAAAAATAAATTTGTATACATATATATTAAATACTAATAAAAATAAAAATATAAGCACAATACATCCCTAGGAGAGTAATGTGGTGTAGAACTATTTTGTCAAATATTCAAAAACAAATTCAGACTTATCGATATAATAGCGTTCTAGAATGTGGCAGCTATCAATAATTGTGAATATTGTTTGAACATTTGTAACACAAATCCATTTGTTTACGACTTTTGTGTTGCGATGTTTATCACTGACATGGTAATGATATAATCAAAAAAGAAAAGAAGCACTAGGAGTCTAGATTTGCAGATTTTTTACAGGTTTACATTCATTGACTTTGGTCTAGGTCACGGGAGTTTCACCAAATTAAATCACATATCTGATAATCCAAGAGCAGTGCACATAAAGTGTATTAGTGAAATGATTGTGAAGAACCTCCAACTTCTCTGTGTGGTTGAATAGGATGGTTTTAAGAACTTAATAAATACACTTGATCATCGCCATAAAAATATAAGTATCAGTACATGAATTGGCAATACTGGCCCTGTATTAATTTGGTATAGGATTGTTACTAAAATGTGCCTAATGCCCCTACCATATGGTCGTCACCTGCGTTATCTCGCACCACTTCAGTTGCAACCATCATCTTACATTAATAGGGGTGTCAATAGTTGTATCTACGTTTACCGCTTACAACCATTTACTTTTATGTCGAGTGTTTATGGCGTTTACTATTCAGTTTCTTGTATATTCAAACTGAACGACCAAAATAATTAATCTAAACCAGGTAAAGTAACCAGTTACTAACATTTTGAGCCTGATAATGTCCTCCGCTCGCAGTGGTTCCGTCTTTTACCGGAAGAGTCAGTGTTGACAGTCCCTCAATGCAGGTTAGCATCGAAACGAAAATTTGTTTGTACTTTTGTAACAGCTTGGGTTTTTTGTAAAGTTGCTTCTTCATATTAGTTGTGGGTAGCGACTGGCATGACGGTTTGGAGGTGAAAACAGCTCGCCACAAGCTGGCTAACGCAGCGACGACGTTAGCCAGCAGCTAACTGCAGAGGTTGGTACCAGCGCAGAGACTCAGGTACGTCCGCTCCGCTCTGTAGCAAGTGGTCACGTATGTGTTTACCGACAGGCGGTCGCACTGGTGCATGTCCCTGTGTCTCCACGTTGACTTGCTGGTCAAGGAAGAAACGCGACCATGGGTGCGGAGAGCAGCACGGCTCGAGGCTGCGCTCTGCTGGGGGAGCTGCTCCTGACTTTGCCCTCCGGACTCACCATGTACTCGGCGGTTCTACAGGACGGAAAGCCAGCCTCCGTGTTTGTCCATAAGAGGGGCAATGAAGACAAAGTTAATAAAGCAGCCAAGGTTTGTCTACGCTGAGGCCTAATTTGCGTAAAGTGTGCAGAGCTCCCCAAATTCCGCACCGACCCGTGAATAAGCAGGTGTTCTGATGTTCACACCGTCGCTGCTATCTACAGATTTGAGATTAAGTTGTCAAACTAATTTCATCAACAAATGCTGAAAACAGTAGGTGCAGTACATCACGTTTTTGTTTGTAGTGTCTCAACTATCCTTCTCATGTTTTAATAAACAAAAAAAAAAAAGTGGCTAAAGGCTAAGCCTGAGCAAAAGCAGGTACTTACTGATCAGACAGGTTCAACAAATCCTTACTAGCTCCTGGTGTTTCACTTTTCTTATGATTGCAATGGAAAAACAAATGGGGTGTATTTACAAGTCACTCTTGTGCTTTAATTTATACACTTATTTATCCCATTTATTCCTGAAACAGTAGTCTGCAGTATGGAAGTTTGCAGTGAAGGGACAGAGGTTGTTATCCTTATATAACACATAGATTTTGTCTTAAAATGAAGGATTATGTGTTCTTGCCCTCTTACATACCTTATTTATGAAGTGAACATTACTAGTTGGCAGGTACTGAAAAGGACAGTTGTCTTTAGTCTCCATTTTACATAGTATGTCTCACTGCTGATGGGAGACAACAAGATGGAAGTGGTTTGAAACTTTTTTTTTGAGCATTAACAACTCTTACTATAAGGCCCTCAGAGATCTAATTTATTAGTGACATCATACATGAGTCTCAGTAGTGCCTCTCTGTCCACCACAAGCTGAGAAGAGCCATAATCTCAGCACCCGTCACTTGCTCCTTCTACAGAGGCAACATTGAGAGTTGTCTGAGTTGTTCCATTGCTGTGTGCTTTGAGAATTTTGCCACCTCCTACAAGAAAGCACTGCGGCGCATAGTGAACTGAAGCCTCACAATTGAACATCTACTGCACCCACCTTGCTGCAAGGCACTCTACAGTACAGAAAACACTACCCACTTATATCACATCCTCCTCAGACCCCTGGCACCTAATTGGCCTGTTCTACTAGACGTGCAAATACATATCCAAAACATAATCTCAGATAGCACAAGTCACTTCATACAAGAACGCAACTGCTGTTTGTTTTGTTGTAATTTTTATTTTTTTAATGGAGGTACTGTCTGAAATTTGGCAGAATGCAGAATTGGTACTTTGTAGTATTAGTTGTATTTTGTATACATATCTATATTATGTACACAAAAGACATATTATCTTGAAGTCAACTGATAACAATTTTTGTAATCTTGAGACAGATTAACATTCATGTTACATAGAAACAAAATAAAAACGCGGTAGATTGGAGTCCCTAATTCCCTTTTCAATTCCCACAGCATCTGAAGACATTGAGGCACCCATGTCTGCTGCGTTTCCTGTCCTGCTCGGTACAGGATGGCGGCATTCATCTTGTAACAGAACATGTTCAGCCCCTTGAGCTGTTGCTGGACAGTCTCTCCCCAGAGGAAACCTGTGCAGGCATCTATGACCTCCTGCAGGCACTCGTCTTTCTGCATGACAGGGTGAGCAGGAAGAGGAGCAGTTGACTTCTGTCATTTGCAAAAACTCCCACATTGCTATTTTAATGCATGTGCTTAAAAAGACTATAAACAGGTCCTAAAGATGGTGTAATTAAAAAAAAAAAAAAAAGTACTGATTGTTTTTTTATGTTTGACATTAGTTATTTGTCACTTGGTGTTCATTTGTTTTAAATATGCATTTTTATTTTCTACTAGGGTAAATCAAGCCACAACAATGTCTGTATTTCATCTGTGTTCGTCAGTGACGATGGTCATTGGAAACTGGGAGGGATGGAGACTGTTTGCAAATTCTCTGAAGCAACTCCTGAGGTAAAAGGCAGAGGGACTGCAAATGTATTACCAAGAAACAATTTGTGGATGTAATTTACTGTTATGTCATTAAAAATTGATTTACTTCAACTCCTCAGTTTCTGAAAAGCATTCACAATGCAAGAGAAACCAGCTGTATTCCTCCAGAAGAACACGTAAGTGGGATGAATGTCATTATGAACAAATTGAAGAACTTCACATTGTGTTTATAAATGCTTTAATACAAGACAGTTAGATTCCTTTTTGTGATTCCTGAAGACATTTCACATCTCATCCAAAGTGCTTCTTGATGAGAATCTAGACCTGTGTGTTCCCGCTCTGTTCACAAGTTTTCAAGAAACATATTATTGACAGGTTGAGGGCTTTAAAATACTTCCGGACAAACATGCTCATGCTCGGGACTGTTATTCATTCGGAATGATGGTGGAGGCCCTTATACCTCTCCTGAATGGTTACGGTGAGTCGAGTTGACGTCCAGCGTCACATTGCATCTCAAGTTTACTCTACATTCTCACACATTTATCATGCACTTTCCTCTATTGTTTCAGTATCACGGGAGCTGTCTGATAGCTTGACAAAAACCCTGCAGGCAGGCCTGCTGAACTCTGATCCTTTGGCTCGACCTGTACTTGCTTCTTTACTGACTCATGACTTTTTCAGGTTAGTGTGGGTATTTGGTTTTTATTAAAATCTGTTCAGATTTAGAATAATTTCTCAATAAATTGCCTTTTTTTCCCCCTACCTAAATTTAAAGGAATGATTTTCTGGAAGTGATGAATTTCTTGAAGAGCCTCACCTTGAAGACAGAGGAGGAAAAAAATGAATTCTTTAAGTAAGAAATTCTGTTCTTTTCACTTCTAGTTTTACTTGAAAATCGTTTGTTTAAAATTGTCCTTATACGTTACTTTAATTTTATGAAAGGCTCCATTTGAATTTCCCTTTCGGGGATTAATAAAGTTACATCTATCAATCTATAATGTGGTGGTGGTTTCATTTTAGGTTTCTTCTTGACCGGGTCCAGAGCCTTCCTGAAGAGCTGATAGCTGCACGTCTTGTCCCCAAACTTCTCAACTCCCTCGTCTTTGCAGAACCTATGGCTGTCAAGAGCTTCCTGCCTCATCTTCTAAGGCCAAAGAGGGGTAATGATGGATTTTGTCAAACTCCTTGTCACTACTAATTGAAGTGAGAATACTAAATTAGTTGTTGCTCTCGCTCTCCTTTATTCCATTTCTGTGCACAGATCCCAGTCACAATGGTAACAGTGAAGACTGTCTTCTGTCTGTGTCCCTCTACCGTAAACACGTGATTCCTCAACTCCTCAAACTTTACAAAGTCAATGAGGAACACGTCCGAATTGTGCTGTTGGCTCACATCCACATCTATGCTGAGTTCTTCTCCCACGATGAACTCAAAAACCAGATCTTACCTCAGGTGAAGTGTTGAATGTGAGTCATTATCGTATGTCTGCATGAGGTTCTTTTTCAAGCATGTAACCTCTAGTTTGTTGCCACCTGCAGGTTTTATTAGGAATGAGAGATACAAATGATTCTCTGGTTGCCATGACACTGCAGAGTCTGGCGGTGTTGGTGCCCTTGCTAGGGGCTCAAGTGGTTGTTGGTGGAGAGAGAACCAAGGTCTTTAAACGCACTACACCCAACTTTACCAAGTCCACAGATGTCACCCCTGAAAGTAAGCATGTCTGAACTGTTAAGAAAGATGAAAATTTAACCAGTTTTTGAAAATAACCCAAAGTGCACCGGTGCTTAAAAGTAGTATATGTCAAGAGAAGATTAACCTTAAAGGAACATTCTAGGGTTGAAACAACCTTGCAAAAAGGAAGAGACGTCATAGACTCTGCTTCTAAGACTTGCGTATTTTGTCATAAATAAACAAGTAGCAGTTTAGTTCTACGGAAACAGAGGCATCATTCCTCTTCCTTTTGTGTCTATTGACGGAAGTCAACTCTTAAGGACTTACGACAAGTTGGCAGTGACCAAGCAGACATACCTGTAAAGACTGTCCTTTTAGTTAGAATTAACTCACTTTGTCTGTAGGGACCCTATCCACACCAATGTAAGTTTAAAAAAAAAAAAAAAAAAGAAATTTGTGAGTTTTTAGAGGCTTAAAATCACCATTCATTGCAACATTGCTCCATTGCCTTTTGCTCCAATTCACATCTTTTTAGTCCCTAATGAAAGCTTTGATCTTCACTATCTCACAGTATACAAAGGGTTAATTTAGCTCTGGAATGTTCCTTTAACATTTGTGGTTATCTGACTTAATGCATTTTTTTTTAACTTTTTGTTTACACTGACTAATGTTCTGCTCTCAGATGGCAGGAGTAGTATGTTTTAATAAAACACAAATGTTTTAGTGAATCAGAAACCTGCATTTAGGTAAAATATGTGAAGTACAAGTATAACTAACAGAACTGAAGTCTGGAAAAAAATCTCTTTTTATGGGGGAGAGAGAGAGTTAAAGCTTATACTTTCAAATTCCTTTCAAGCTCAACAAAACTAGTTCAATACAACTTTGAATTAGCAGGTCAGTTGTAAGTAATGTTGGTAGGTGAAAGGGAATAGCTGAATTAGTTTAGATAGTTTGATGTATTTGTGCTGTGGCTAATAATCTTACATTTCTATTCCACAGCTTCACCTGTTCATATACTTGGAGGCTATCATGCTCAGATGGCTCAGCCTTCCAAAGCAGTGAATTCTTTCCCCAAACCAACAGAAACAGAAAGTTTTGGTTACATGAGTAACTTAGCAAATACTCGTGAGACGCCAAGAATTATTGCATCAGCATCAAGTAAGAGATTTTCTTAATACTTTTTAATATCAGTTAAGATTTTATTGCTGATGGAACTTTGCATCTTCCTCTCTTGTGTATTCCAGATGTTAGTCAACAAATGTCACTGCCTTTGAATGGCTTTCAGCGGGACAGAGAGATGGAGCCATTGACATACAGCCCAGAGCAGGCTGAAAGACTAGTGGGTACCTTGGAAGACTGGCCAGACTGGAATGTCCATGAGGAGAATGAAAGTAAAGGTGGACAATCTGTTCAGATCCACATTCAGTCCTCAAAGAGAGTTGATCCAATCAACAGCAGACTAGCACATGAGAACACAGAGGAACCGTGGGATGACTTTGAAGACACTGAACCTATATCAGATCTCTCCCCGACAGCTCCTTTTGCAGCCTCAGTCATTCTTTCAACACCCAGAGGAAGTGCTTCTTCTGCAAACACAAAAGAGGCTTCTGAAGCACTGAGAAAGGATTCTTCTAAACCCCTTAAACTGACCTCAACACTGCGCCAATCAACACTGTGTAAGAACAGTTCCTCATGGGACGATGCCTGGGCTCAAGAGGAGACAGATTCTCAGAAATCACAAAACTTGTTATATGCAGACCTCAATCCTGCAGTGCAGCAAAAGAATGGTGGTACAGGAGGACTTGGGGAGGAGTTCACCATCAAGGTGAAGAAAAGCGTACATCAAGATCCAGAGTTGGATTTGTTCGCAGACATGGTGCCAGACATCAAACTGCCCTCCTCAGCTCTCCTGCCACTCGAGAGAAACATGTCTGACCCAACACCATCGGCAGCTTTTACAGAAAACGCTAAATCTCTGCAGGTTGATTCATCCATTGATACGTTAACACTCAGTGCCAAGTTTGCAGCGGTCAATATGACTGAGGTAAGTTTGTGGTGTTTTATTCTTTTCTAGATATTCTTCCCAGATATGAAGGAATCCAGATCCTCACAGTTGTTAGTAAAACTCTTTTTACAATGTGACGAGTTATTAAATTCACCACCAGTCTAGTCTTGTGTAGATCCTCTACATGCATTCATGCCTTAAAATAACTCTGACCAGTTGGTCTAAAACATCTGAATATTTCTTGTTACAAAAAAATACATATATATATACACACACACACATATACATATGTATATTTTTAGTGTGTATCAGAGTAATGGTATCAGTTCCCATTCACCTGACATCTGGAGAGTTTGGAGACCAAGAAAGCACTTCATACTGTCATGTTCTTATAACCCTTCCTAAGTAGGGCTCACTTCTTATTTGCTGGGGGAGCTGCTACTGTGTGGGAGCACTGTGTCAACGTAGCATCCACGTGAATGTTGGGAAGCAGATTTTATTATCGCTTTCAGAGACGTGGGCAAAGTTACTTCAACTGAAGCAGGTGGCATTTAAATAATGAACTGAATTCCAGCGAGTTCTGACCAGCATGATTGAAAGTTTATTTTCAACTGAACTGCAAGACTCTGCAGTCACCACCATCAAATCAGTTCAACTGAAAAATGAAAGTTTGATGTATATCTTTTAAATTTTATTTTAAGCTAGTGTTTTTGTAATTTATTAATTTAAATAGTCTTTCTCCCTCTTTATCAGTCTACTTTGTTTTTTTTTCAGTTTTGAGACAGTGATCATGAAAGAGTTTACATTCCCACACATAGCATTCTTCAGGAATGAAGCATCATGGCATTTCAAGCATGGAAGCACGAGTTTTTACAAAACTTTCATACGCAACTTTTAATGATTGTTAACTGGTTGTTTTTTGGTTGTTGTTTTCTCAAAAGAATGAGACAGATGGTTGGGGAGATGGAGACGACCTAAACTGGGAAGATGAGAATGCCTGGTGATGACATCTGACACACAAACTCCACATGGAGGAAAAACAAAGACAACAACCACTGGAAAACCTAAATCCATGCACCACATCTGGAGTGCCACTTCCCCACAGAGCAGTAAAGTGGAAGTAGCTTCTCATGATACATTAAGAGTGACAAAGATGGGGAAAGTATGCGCCTACTGTTCTGCTGATAATGGCATTAATCATTGGTATGTTTATGGGATTTTGCTTTGATTATGAAGGATTGGCTGCCTATTAGATGGTGCTAGATATGGACTAAAGAAACCATAATTATTTGCCAAGTCACAATCATCTCAAGAAGACTGAGTTGATTTTCATCTCGTCATCTCCTTTTATTTTCCCTTTTAGATGTGCCAACTCGTTTATTGGCATTAAGCTCAAGATAAAAGGTTTTGCAGGAAACACTTCCAGATTGAGTCAGGTTACATTTACTGAAGCCTTGCACTTTGAATGTGAAAAAGTTATGGCATAATTTATTTGAGCTTTTTGGTTGCTGGTGAAATAAACATTTTATATAGTAAAATGTTGACTGTCATTTTTGTGTTGAGTTAGCAAAGACTAAAATCTTCTGGTAAAATAAATCAAATGCTTGCTAATCAAAATATTTAATAAACAATTTTTGGCAGCAAAATAGTGAACACATTTTACAAATGGCTTCTCTACACAGAGGGAGTAACAGACTAGAATAGAAGGTAGAACATCTAAGTTTTATGTATGACTGAACTTATTTGGATAATGAGAGTCTGCAGCTCCTGTAGTCTGGATTCTAGCCACGGTGGAGGCAGTGCTGTAGTGTTGTCTTTATCCTCCATGAGAGCCTGAAGGGCTTTCAAAGCACTCTCAGCTGTCTGGATGTAGCGGCTGTACTCCTCCTCAGTATTAGTCTCCTGTCGAGCTCTCTTATGACATGGCTGAGAGGGATGGGGGGAAAAAAAAAAAACAACTTAAGACATTGCAGTGTATATACGTTACTTATAAATCACAAGACAGTTGCCTCACCAAAAAGGAGAAATGCTCATGTCACTGGAAACCCAATTTTAATTTCAATTTTAACTGAATGTTAATTCAGAGCAAAGTTTGGCTTGCTCCTTTAACACAAATGTGCATTCAGTCAATCTGTTGAGTTTGGTAATCTGGGATTCTCTGTATGAAATCTCACTCCAAACTGAACATGAAGGAACACTTTTCACACAGGTGACGCACAAGGTTTTCCAGCTTGCAAAGAGTGGAAATGATGTCTTCCACCTGTCCTACAGAATATTTGCTGCCCCCCTCAAAATAACACTCCAGATGAGCTGCTATATAAACTGTTATAATCCCTGTATCAGCAACAAGTATCCAACTATAAATGTGTTGAAACCATCATCACCATTCTGCATTTATTTTGTCAAACCTCTTTGAGAATATCAACTGGAAATGGCCTTGGTTGCTGCCATCTACTGGTCAATCGAAGCAAGAGCGATCTCATTTTAAATTAATTGTAACGGTTAACCAGATGAAACAATTTTAATGCTGTATAAATGGAATTTGGATGCTAAATGTAGGCCACTAAAAATAAAAAAAAACACCTTTAAACCCTCGAGCATGATTTGAATTTGATTACATTTGAATATTTAAATGATAGTATATCATTACTGTCTGTTTTAGCTTTGAACACTTTTAAATCCCCTTCTAAATGACTTAAGATTTCATTTAAATAAAGCGGGCCTAGTTTACACAAACAGCAAATGCCATCACAGCAGAAACTGAAAATAAATGTCTCTAAGGTAGCCATGAAGAAACGCCAGAAGGTTCCACCTGTTGTTAAACACTCATGTCAGAAAGCCCTTCTTGTGAGCTTTGTACAAAATGGCATTTAAAAATGGACACAAATTATGAATGAAATTCACATGACATGAATGGAAATTATATATGGAATAGACTATTAATAATGATGATTAAAGTGCTGATTATGATTTGTCAAATTTTAACAAGGCTGTGCAGGAGCATGGACCTTCACACATTGGAACACATTTTAAATTAACACCTCTACTAACCTCAGAGGCAGCAATGGTTTCAGTTTCAGCAGAAAGTTGTTTGCAAACGGTTTCTTTGTTTTCCAGGTTCTCGTTGTGTTCTTCAGTCACTGGCACTTCCTGTTTTAGTCTCTGCAGTCGCGACTCCACATCTTCCTGTGCGTTTAGAGTCTACAACGAAAAGATGTCTCATTCACCACCACCCATTTTATTGACACAGATCTTGGTCACATCAAATGTCACATACCTTGCTGAGATAACTGACAACTTTGGTCTTTGTTTCGCTCTCAAACAAACTCTGGGAAATGACTTCCTCGTGGTTTGTATTCTTAATCACCAGAAGGACACATTAAGGTTATTTAAATGCTTCAAAACTAAACCGCTTTATATTCAAAAGACAAGCGTCAATGAAGTTCATGCCATACTTCTGCAAAATACGAAAAGGCCTCTAGGGCGTGCTGATGTAGCAGCCAGGATTTGTCAGCCAAAAGGACTCCAAACAGGTGACTCAGCCTGGGAAGAATCAGACCCTGTGGAGTCAAATATGAGATCAAAAATGAACATTGTCCCATTTAAACTATCAGCTAAAAATACATCTACAGCAACTATAGAAAAATTAGTAATGAAAACCTAAACTCCGATCTCAAACTACGTTGCTAATCTCTTCACTTTATTTCTTTGTAGCTGGATTTTTTTTTTTTTTTTTCCATGGCCTGGCCCAGTTAGAGATTTAAGAACAGCTTTCCTGACAGGAAACCTGGAACATAACATCCTCATTTGTATTACCTGGCTCTCTGGTGGGACAAAGATCTTCCCCAAAGACGAGAGGAACTCCAGAGCAGCCAGCAGCAGGTGATCCGCACACTTCTGAGAAACCACGGCATCCAGACACAACAGTGCCTGAAACACCACCAAGTAGTTAAAAGAGTTGTCCTTCATCTTTCAACTGTTAAATGTGGACTGTGAGCAATAAAGTTTACCTGACAAATGATTTGAGGCTCTATTTTTTTCACTAAAATGGCCGTCAAAGACAGGAGCAACTCCACAGTTGACTGGAGCACAGGGTGGTTCTGCAACTGGTTAAGACATGATAAGACATAATCGACTTGCATTTATGACTCTATTCAGTGATCTTGTGTGTTTGTTCTCACTTGATGAGGACTCAGTCGTAACCAGATCTGTGTAACTATCCTCACTGCAGACAGCGCACACTGTTCCTCTGGAGATGACTGCCCTCGGACCACAAGTAGGAGCGATAACAGCACCGTGTTCTGGTAACAGAAAGAACTTCATGAATACAAAACTCCTGAATGTCTGATAACACCAGTGAAGGGCTCCAGATCCCCACAAACTCAAACCAGGATGAAGCATTGGCAGGAAACAGACACAAGACAACTGTCTTAGTTGTAGTTCAACAAAATAGAAACAGAGATGAACATGCTGACGTTAAAAAAATAAATTGATCAGTGTGCTCGTACTTCTGAGATAAAACCTTAAAAAACACCAATGTAACTTACAGATCATACATCCTTTGAGGAGGAAAACTACTCTACATACAAGCACTGGGACTATATAAAAACACAGGGGAGGTCACTACATATGGTATTGAGGATTTTATCTTTTCACACTCATCTATTTTGTTTTGTCATCATCTATTGTGTTCACTTCACTTTAGTGCACAAAACAATGCTACACCCTTGACCTTCACATCCATGTGTTCAGTAGCACAGCCACAAAACTGTCCTTGGTACATGGAAGGTACGAAGGGAAAGGGAAACGACTTTGAACTCATCTTGACTTCATATCTGTTATCTTGTAATATCACGGCATGGTCGCAAAGCAGAAATAAAGCAACTGCATGCTAAAGCAAAGAAAAGAGCATCAAGGAAATAAAATGCAAGAGAAGGTCTGGCATGTTATTGTGAAAGATCACTTAACCCCCCCTTGACTCCTCATATCTCACCACTTTGTCCACTTGTCCCAGTTTGTGTCCTCCATTCTGCCAGTCAGTCAGAACCTTTTGAGCGAGTTCAGTGATGTCCGTCTCTACGCGGTGACGAGTGTCTTGTGAAACAGCCCTCATGAGCACGTGATTCCACACTGCAAGGTTCTCCACCTGTGATGGTGGGAAATGTGCCACAAGCTCCATCTAGAAGACAAATGCTTCAGATGAATTAAAATGATAATGAAAATAAATGAATAATTCTAATCTTTCATTCATTGTGTTTTAAAGGGCAATCAATAAAGCAGAAAGTGTCACATTCTGCAAGTAGTTATTGCAGATAAGTGAAAATAATAAACTTTCTACTGTATGTAGCGCATAAATGGCGGGAATCTGTCATTTTACAATCCCTGATTATGCACGTATGGAATCACCATCTGAAGAATGTTACCCGAGATGTTTTATTTTGAAGAAAAAAAAATAGATTGAATGATAAAATTGTCCAAATATTCAACGTGCATTTACAATAGAGTTAATGCTACCTCTGTCGGGCATCTTTATACGTTTCACTGGAACTGTACTAAACATGAATCGTTGCTTTGTCTCCTCGCCAAACTATATAATAAAGTCATTTTGTATTTGTATTTTCTGACTTTTTCACATTCATAATTAATTAAAGAACTATCTGTGAATACTTTGTTCATCAGCAACATGAGTGTCCACTGGACTAGCAGTAGCTATATTCATCATTGGGAAAAAGGAAAGAAAGGAATATTGGGGGGAAAAGTGAAATTCAATAGGGATAATTGTCTGTCTGTAAAACTATCAATGTTTTGTCTCCACTTTCAGAAATAAAACATTTATACCACAAATACAGGAAAACATTTTGTAATCATAAAAGCTGGCAGTTAAATTTATTATAAATAAATAAAAAAGAAATCACACAATTGAAATTTATTTTTCCTTGTGATAACTGGGTCATTTAGCCAAAATCTATTTGTAGGTTATAATTACAGAATTCTGAGTATTTGCATCCCATCTGCAAGAATCTGTCTATAACATCTTTCTGTTGACTACTCTGCACTTTCATACTGTATTTAATTCAAGTGAATCAATGAAGCCATTCTTAATTATTTGACTGATAAATGAAAGTTAGCCCTTTATTCTTTTACATAATGTTATCAGCAGCACAATAAAGATCTGTCCAGTACACATTAAGCAACACTTACGTCTGTCACAATGTCTGTTTTCTTGTTTTTTGTTTATTTTTTTAAAGCCATATTCACTTTTATTTTTTAAAAGAAACTGTGAAGGTTTTGTTTTTTGTCCCCACCCAGACAGCCCACTGATTGCTCGCAGTTGAATGTGATGATGCCTCTTCAGCAGGGACAGAGTAATCAAGCGACTTCTCATAATATTCCCAGTCGAGCCAGGAATTGCAGAGTGAACGAGTCCCACGCTCAGACTGTACAGCAACACACTAGATTTGACAGTTTTTATATTTTGCATTTTAAAAAAAGGACTTTTCAGATGATGTTCATTCTTTTTCTGCCTCATAGACAGTCAAAGTAGTTAAGTGGCTGTGTTTGGTTTACAGTTTCTTACCTGGTGGTTTGGCGTCATTAGGAAAACCATGCGTTTCAACAGCAACCTCAGGTGGAGCAACTGGTAACACTCACTGGTGCACACTTTTAACTGGAGGACAGGAGGGAAGACAAGAGAGGAAGTAAGAGCAATTTCAAGTGTCAGTGTAGAATCTCATCAGGACATAAAGACCAGGAACTGTTGCAAAAGTACACAGATGAATGAGCAGGAGGTTGACTAATTAAACTGATGTGATGAATTATCGAGCCTGAAACCAGCTTTCCCTCCTTTCCATGATGCCACAGAAATCAGGGCTACTGCTATTCTCACACACAGTCCTCAAATAAAAAAAATCAAACAAAATATACTTGTAATATGATCTATTGTGTATATCCCAATTCTCTACTTACCAGCTGAGCAATGAGGAGGACATGGTGGAGGCAAAGTTCTGCTGTCCCATATCTGCAAGCACAGACAAAATAAGCAGCTGATTCAAGAGTGCATGGTGAAAAACACAGGTGAAACAGTAACTACGCTACATCTAAACATGCCTAAAAAGGCATTATTTATACGGTAAGAGTAAGACAGGCTGATAGCGCAGCACATCTGAAAAGAGATTTAAAGAGTTCTGCTCTTCCACACTTATCTGAGCGTGATTGTGAAAGCATTAATATTTGGAGCTGTTTTGCCATTTCACAGCCCAGACACCTTGCAATCACTAAGGGGACACCATTTTCTAAACTGTATGAAGAATTTTTATTGGAAAATGTTAGTAGAGCAGTATGTGATCTGGAGCTATAGATCTTAGATAACGTAAGCATGTAACGAGCTGAAGTCAATCAAGGACTGAGCGAAGAAAGAAGAAAAAGTGTGCTTTGGAGTGAACAAGCTGAGCCCTGATTTTAACTCATGGTCATGTTTCAAAATCAAAAAGATGTCAATCAGAGAAATATGGATGAACTGGAACAGTTTTGTACAAAGGAAGCATCATTGTACAAGGCTCGTGAGCTTGACAGCAAATGCAGGTTGGAGGAAATTAGTAGTAAAAGGATGTTGTCTTTATAATTAAACTTAAGACTGCTTAATTTGTCCCAGCATGCACTGCAAGTATTTACTCAGAGACAACATAAACGTCAGCTGTGTGTGTGTGTTTTTTTTTGTTAAATAATTTCTTGTTTTTGGTACTTCAATTAACATCATGTCTAATTTTAGGTGTAATTAATCTGGAAGTCTTGGTAATCTCACATTCTTCAAAGGGTTTTCTGTGATTGCAATTTAATAGAAAAAAGGAAAAAGAAACATTGTTTATCAACTTGAAAACTTCATGACTTCTCGCTCTCACCGTGCAGAAAAGCACCAGACATCAACTGCAAGGAGAGCTGTCTGAGTATCCGCCTCCAGCACATTATCAATCAAACAACGCTCCTGAAAAAAGACGATAACAGAGAGAGGAAGTCAGACAAAAAAAGAGAAATTAAAAGCACCATAACATGAAAGAGTGAAGCAAAAAAAAATAAAAAGAATTTAACATTCCCACACAAAACAAGAAGAAAAGTGAAAGAATGATTTGAATAATGGGAAATCCTGAACCAAACTACAGCTAAACATTACACAGCAATAGATTAAACAAAAACACGACGCCCTAAAATGAACCCACCTCACATTCAGAGGGTGGGTTTCCTTTCCTCCAATGAATCACATCCAAAACTCAACACGTTTTTCTGTAATTTTCTCCCTGTTTTATTAGTATCTTAATCATCTGACAAATGGGGGTTTTCTATTTCAAACAGAAATTCCAGATGTATTTAAGGTAACACCCAAAAACAGCACACCATCACTTCCACCACTAACAAATATCACAGTTGACTTGGTGATCACCAAAAACAGATTTTCTAAATTTTTCAAAGTGCTGCAGTTGCTAATAAATAAATGATCAAGTCACTTCGCAAAAACTATGAAGAAAGAAGAATACTCACTGAAGAAGTGATAAAAATATTTATGTTCAGTATGGATTCAGAAAAGTAAGCTGGGCCAGATCATTTTATGTTCTACATCCTCTGTTCAAACAGACTGAATTGTATAACTGGAGGTGAAGCCTACTGGGAACCAGTCTCAGCATAGATGGTACATTTCTTTCTGAAATCATATTATTTAATGAGCATTAATTCTATATACTTACATACAAAGACCTGATTCAAAAAAAAAGAAGAAAATACATGTTCATATATTCAGTGGGAATCTCAGGTCTTAATAAATCAAAGTAAAAAAAACTCATAAATGTACTCATCTTTTTAAACTTCGGAGTACAGTCTGGACTCAAATATTTAATGTATGTGTGGGTGTTGAGTTTTCAAGGCTTCACACATTTTATATCTCTTTAAAAAGTGCTAATATTTATATCTAACCTTGACCACCTGACATTCATGTCTTTAACTCCTCGCTCACACATACGTGTCTGGAGTTGTACTTAAGTACTTGGATTTTATAACTAAACAGGTAAGTGTTAGAAGAAGAGACCATGAAGCCTTCTCCTTTTTGTGTAAAACCAGTGTATTTCTATATGTGTATAAATCTCACCAGCACAGGAAAGTACACAGGAGGAAGTACGGCCACACTGGCACAGAGCTGCACACAGACGTGGTGGTGCAGACTCACTTGGACCTGAGCATGACCCTTCAGCATTACACCTGGCAGCAGGACCGGGACTTTACGCTCAGTAAAGCACCGCCGGAAGCTTTTAAAGATAGCCTGGTAGAGAGGAAGTCTAGACATACAAGGGAAAAGAAAACGATAAGAGAACCAGCGGAAAAAAAAAAAAATTAACAACAACTGATGTGGAACTGCTCATTTTGTGATTCATACTTGGCACAGACATAGTTAACCTTTTTCAGGGTTAGTCATCCACTATTAAATTGCTCTCCCTGTATTGATATTGGTTTGTGTGTGATTTAATCAAAACTGTTACATAAACAAAACTCATCTTTACAGACTATAGAAAATTAAATAGAAAATAATAGTTGTTTTTTTCTTTTTTCAAAAGAGACATAACTGTGAGAGATAATAATGAAACATCTATAACATGCTTTGGTCAAAATATAACATGGATATATTATAAAAAATCCACAACTTCTTCGGGTTGATTAGCTACTCCATTAATCCCAGTGATGCGTCACCCATTTCAGAGGCGCTGGAAATACAGCAGGATTCAAAACTGAGTGGAGCCAAAGACAGCAAAGCTAAGTGTTCCTGAAACCGCGTGATATCATTATACCCTGTAAGTCACTGGCTGCTCCAATCAAAGGCCCCATTCAGATGGTGCGTGAAAATGCGAAAAAGGAAATCTTATCACAAGTGGCCAAAGCTAAAGAAAAGTTTAAGCAGATTCCGACTCTGCCCAAATCAGGATGCAACTGAAAGTGGCTGAAAGCTTTGTCTTCTTTGTGTTTGTGGCAGTTCTTTCCCTGCATTTTATATGCCCTCATTTGTATTGTACGGACTCTTTCTTGGAAAAAAGATGTTGACCAAGGAGCTTGCTATTTCCAATAATTCTACACGTGTTTGATTGACATTTTAATTACAGATGTGAACACACGTGCTAAGCACTGGTTGCTTGTGATCAGATTTCGAGAGAGACATGCTAATGCAGAGCCTGGACAGCAACGGGTCAACCAAATGAAGACTCTCAAGAATAGAAAAGAAAAGCATAATATTTAAACTAAATTTAACTGTTGAAACTGAAGATCCATCCATCTCCTTACGCTTATCCAGGATTGGGTCGCAGGGGCTGCAGGAAGCCCAGACCTCCCTATGAAACTGAAGAATTACAGTAATATGGAGAAAACTGATATCTACTCCCCACCTAAAATGAACTGAACATTTAAATTTCCTTTTTCCTTTGTTTAATACTCAGCGTGCCTTAAATTGCCCACTGGGGACAAATGAAGTGAATTTCAAATAAAAATACATGAGTTATTAAAAATATTGTAGACGACAGCAGTCACCTGGGTGTCTCCTCTGAGAATTGACTGCCAGAGTACCAAAGCTGCAGCACTTCTTCTGATTGGCCGGCCAGCTGTCCCATGACATTCACCAGCAAGAGACACTGAGGAAGCTCATGCTCAGGGTTCAGTCCTGCAGGCAATAAGTAGCATATTTCATGAAATCAGCAAAAATCATAAATTACAATCATGATGTTAATATTTTGCTTGTAATAGTTTCAACACTTTTCCAAAAAACACCACAGTTTTCTATGAATACAAATTAGGAGGAATCCAGCCTTTAGCAGATTTGAAAACAATCATTCTTGAAAGCCGCTCAAGTTGTTATAGAAGAGCACACTATGCATAAAACTACGTTAATAGTGGTCCAATACGATTACTGAACTTTCATCAGTTTTAATATATTTCTCTATCAGTGAAATAGATCAGAAAAGGGCAGATAAAAGCTATTTCCTATAAGACATCAATTGTGTATTAAGTATGTTATCATAGGAGAACATGAGGGCAGAAACGGCACATTACAACGTGGGAAATTAATTTTAGCACTCAATTTTTTTTTAGCTTAATCTTACACAATATTTTACTGAAACCGACTTTAAACTAATCATTTATGTAAAACTTTCCCTTCTAAGCCTTCAATTTCGACTGAACAATAAAATGCTAAATGTGATTCATTAGCTGCTAAAATAAAACCTTATAATGCAAACGAAAGTAGGGACCTACTATCAGCATATTCACAGTGTCTAGTAAAAATAATAAATGACAATAGCAGCAAAGTGGCTATATGATGTGCATATTTTAACGATCTAATTCTAATCTCTGATACCTCCAGAATAACTTTGCACCAGCACAGGCTCCAGAAGCCTGTACTTATGTCAGAATTGTAAAGTCTGAGAATCACCAGAAGAAACTGTCTGGATAACAGCATATTCAGCTCAAGTCTTTTTGATTGGTCGAACTCTTAGAGGCTTACCAGTGGCCAGTTGTAAAGACTAACGCACACACACATTTCCTGTTGACACACATTTTCAACATATTGACACACTGTTTGCACTACGTGCTTCTTGTAAATCTCCTGACCTCAAATCCCTCCGTGCAAGTTTGAGTCAATGAATTAGATGCAGAATATGATGGTTGGACATCATGATAAACTGCACAGGCAAAGATTACAGCTGGACACCTCTGCCTTATGCTCATCACATGCTGTTGTGTAATATTATGCATAACATCATCTTTCAGTCATCTTTTACACCTTTCTGTATAAGCCTATATTAATATATGTAGATGTAGAAAGTACAATAAAGTGCAGAGTGAGGCAGAAAACACTGGCAGCCAAGAAAGAGAATAATTAATGATGCTGCTGTCAAATTACTTTCAACTCAATAGTTGTCAACAAGCAAAGGTGTATTAATGTTATCATTAGTGAAACTAGCTGCCTTTTTGTTCAGGTGATTATTATTTTTTTTAAATAGCATTTGAGCACAAAAATGCAAAACTCAGTAACTATAGTCACTGTATCCACAATGTTGCAGACACACCAGCTGGCAACGCAAAACAAGTATAAGCAAGTTTATGGCAATGCAACAGCTCCAACTTTTAACTTTCGTCTTTGTGCAAATCCTATACCAGGCCCTGTCCATAAAACAGTACTGGTGCAGAAAAACTAACTGGCATCCATTGAGCCACAGTCGGGCAGCTTTCCCTCACAACCAAATAACATTTTTTTTTAGAAATACTAGCAGGTACTAGCAGATCCACAGTGAAGTCAAACACATTTGACCCCTGTTTCATGACCACAAACATCCACTTATAAATGACCCTACAAGGAAATTCCATGAAGTGAAAGAAAGCTTATTGGAGAAAGTATTCTCAGCAACTATTAATAATGTGTTACAATTTTGTTTTTTTGCTAACATCCAGTTACATCTCGGATGATAATCAGATTCTTCATCAAAGTAAAGCATGACATGATCGCTTTTAAGTGTTTGAACCAGTGTTTAAACTCACGCAAATTCTGCTGGAGGACCACTTCAGCAAAAGGCCTCAAAGGCAGCAGCTGGAGCAGGAAGGCATCCATAGCAACTAAAGCTGCTGTATTCAGCTCCCCTGAAAGAGCTGTGGTCAGTGTGGGAGCACACAAGCTGGGAGGGAACTTACTGAAAGACATCAAGCCATCGAGATGATCAGACACATCACAGGCGATCTGAATATGATTTATAAACCCACAGGCAAACCAAATGTACCTGATGATCTGAAGGTAGAGTTGGTGAAAGCTGCTACAGAACTTTGTCAGAAAAAATTTAAATTCCTGTTTAACAAGAAAAAAACGTATTAGGTGATAAGGAAACATATGTTTGATTTCTTCAGTAGAGTTTCATTTATGATACAAGGAGCTTCACAGTGTTTTTGCATTTTTATACCTTTATGTAATGAACCAAAGTGTTGCAAAAAAATCTGCACATTTTTGCAGTTTTCTGGAACAGTTTGTATTCCGGGCTTTGTGTTGCTTGCTGAAAAAAACAAAAGAAGCATACTTACAATCACAGAACGGTGCACCAGAAAAATTGATCTTTGACAATACCCACATTATTTAACAAAAGTTAATCTGTTAGATTCTAAGAAATATGTTACTTTAGAGGAAAACAGGTTATGACACAGGAAGTAATTTCCTTTGCTTAGAAAGGGCTTTAGGATATTAAATCATATACTCTTAGTGTTGATCAAGAAAAAACCAAAATTGCCTGTAAACCAGCATGTTGAATCTGTTCAGCCAGCTCCAAACAGTTGTGGAAAGAAGCCAGAAGGTTGTCACACAGATTGTTACTGATGTCACTGTGATGTAGATGCTCCTCCACCAATGACCGGTGCTTAATGCTCTGTCTAAACAAATTCATAAAAACAAAATAATGGTTAAATTGCAGAAATTTTCACTCAGTGACCCAGTAGTGGATTTCTAAATATTGAACTCATCCAATCGTAACTACAAAAATAAATCCCATAGCATGGGTGCAACAGAACATATCACTTACTTGATGAGGAACTTCCACGTGTTTGCATGCAGCGCAATGTCCAGGTTGGAAATAACAGAGCAGATATCCAGAAGACTATGAATCACTGTGAAAGCCAAACAAATTGTTCAACGACCATATGACTGCATGAAGGTTACACAAGGTAAAAAGGTTTTATGGTCAGGTTGCAGTGACAGGTGAAAGCTTGCATTCATGCACACACCTGTAACAATGTCAGAAATCTCCTCTTCTGAGGCACTGCTATGAAGAGAGATCCTATCTAGGATTTCCAAAAGACCCTTCTGCAGGGAGTAGGCTTCCTTAAAGAGCCCTTGCAGCAGGTCTGCCACTAGGGACAGGCGGCCACAGTAAACCACCTCACTATCCTGCAGACAGAATGCACAATGATTTTTTTTAAATCTATAAATATTCTCTAGTTTTTGAAAAGTTAAAAAAAAAAAAAGAATTAAAGTAGATTTGTTTTAAATAATGTACTTGGCTTCATGTCCCTAAATGGTTTCTGATAAAGAGGAAGGATATAGTCTTATGGAAGTAAGTACTTAAAAAATATTTTTTTTCATCCATTCTGAGTTTTTGGTTTTTAAATAATATTGACCCCCAAATTTTAATAGTTCTGATAACATTTGAGCTTAGAGCCAAAATGGGCAGTTATCAGTTTTTGGATTTTTCTTTCTTTTTTTTTTGGCTGCTTTTTGGTTGTGTTTCACATTGTTTGTAGACTGTCCTGCAATAATTACTTGAATACATCGCAGAGTTTGATTATATAAAATTGTGCTTAATCACAAAAACTCAGTGTTAGCAGCACTTAATAACATGGCCAATGGACATTTGAGCAATCCATTGATCAGCACAAGTGTTAACAAGAGAAACAGCTGAACCTACTATCATTCTCATAGTATAACAAGAGCACTAAGAGAGTCTTATGGTTTATAAATCTAGCAGGTGATTTATAAAGATCTTTAATCCATATTCTAGAATTACAGAAAAAGCTCCTTATGTGATGTAATTGTCTAATACGACTTAATATGTGTGATATAAAACATCTCTTAGAACCTCAAAGTTGACAAAATACATGGTAATCCATAGTAATGATAATAATAATAATAATAATAATGATGATCATGATAATAATAATGATAAAAACAAAGATATCAATTTCATGTACTTTTTGTAACAACCACAAGCAAACTGAAGAAACCAACCTTGCAATGCTGAAATGTTTCCTTCAGGATTTTCAGGATACAAGTTGGTAGTGAGCGGATTGCTTGCAGATCAGGGGCTTCTTCAAATGAACTAACATGACGCACACAAGCGGACAATGCATCAATTATCTGCATCATTGCCTAAAACAGAGAACAAGGTTTTATCAACAAAAAAAAACTGCACAGAGGAGAGCAAAGACAGAACCAATCCAATTCCATATTGGTATCCGGGGCTGATACTGATATAATTTACTGATCAGAATGACAACATATACCAAAAATAACATGATTAAAAAAATATTCAATTCAAATTCAAACCTTTAGGTTTTTACTGTTGAAATAACCCTACTTGATTCCTCCTGTTCAGATTAAGCAGTGTTTTTAACTTATTTGAAAGTTTTGATAAAGCGGATTTTCTTTTAATTGCAAACATTAGATATGGAAACAACAACAACCCCCCTTCAATGTCGTAATCAGTATCAGTTTTCAGGATAAAAATATGAGAGCTGTGTTGAAACGAAAAAGAAAAGTGGATTGATGCATCAATGGTGAAGTGACAAAGGTCCACTTTACTATTTTGAACACTACATTGTAGTGATACCTGTAAAATGTTCCTTAGAAAGGCACAAAGTTCCGTATTTTGACTTGAAAGTCCGCCAACTTGATCCATGATTTCTTTCAGCATGCTATTAAACACAGTAGCTATCTGCAAACATTTGTGTCAGATGAAAACAAAAATATCAAGTGACAGATCACTTTGTGTTAAAGAAAGTAACAATCTTCTTTTATTTAACAGGTGATCATGAAGATAATTTAATAACAGGTTCTAAAGTCAATATTAAATCACCAAGTTTACCTTTGGTAAAATCTTAGAGAAACATTCCTCTTCCAGCTCCAACAAACCAATGTGTGGCAGGAACATGCCTGTTATTATCTTCAGTATACCTTTAAAAATGTCAATTTGATAAACAGTTTACATCAATATATTTAAAACTTGCCAAACAGCACAGTAAGACATTTAATAAGGAGATAAACGAACTAAAACACTTACGTATATGATCATCCCAACTGTCTGCCTCATGATGCAAAGAGTGCAGTCAGTCAAAGGAAACAACAGGGTTACTCCTTATTTAGTGTCACAAATGTGTCCAACAATAATACTAAATGTAAGAAGGAGCAAAACAGGCATTTTTACCCATTTTCATCAAGTAATCAGTCGTTGTGGCTTGTAATATTTGCATATAGTTTTCCAGTAAAATGCATATAAGCTATATGAAGCATATACTTTTGCTCAATTCAAAACCTCACATGAATCAGACGTCGGGATGCTCTTACATTATTGTTTAGCATGAAGCTGGAACACGACAACAAGAAAATGAAACTGGCCTGAGCACAAATTTAGTTTGAGAGGATATAGCAAGTTTTGGCAGGACAGACTGGAGCTTCTGGCGACAGGTTTCCTGGCTCCACTGCACCACCTCATCCAGGAGAGACGAGTTGGTCTGGGACATGATGAACCGTCGGGCTGAGTCACTGAAAACGAGACAGCTCGGATTTACCAGCGTGTCTGTCTAACAAACTAGTGCTGTCAACAATGGAACCCAAGCAAACGCTCGTGCTGTGAGCGTCTTCTCAGTTTTGCTGAAGGTAACAGTTAACGTTAACTTAGTAAACATACAGTAAAGTGTTGACAAGTGCGGACTCCTACCTCAGATGAAAGACGCATAAAATCGTTTTCACATTCGCGTAAGTTAGAGTCTCGTAATGTTACCACTGAACTTTGTTAACATCTCGAATGTATATATATTTTTCAAAAACCGTGAAAGTGAATATTTTTAGTTACTTAAATTTCGACAAACACACTGCGCGCCATTGTTAGAGTCGGATGTGACGTCACGATTACTTTCATTAACCCTTTCGGTGATTGGTTGAAAGCTTAAATACCAAAATGTCAAACTAATCTAATATTTGTTATTTCGCATTTAATTGTAAAATAAGGTATAACAACAACAACAACAACAATAATAATAATAATAATAATAATAATAATAATGTGCCATTTATTCTGCCTTAGACTTTGTGCTTGTAACTTGAAGTTATTCTTAAAATGTCAGTGCTTTTTTTCTTAAAACTATGAATTTCATGTAGGCTGCACTAATTCTGCAAGGTTAATATTTTGCAGTGCAATTCCACTTTATCAGCGAATCTAAACCTTTCCTTATTTTGACAGAGCAAGTAGGTTCAACTTTGAGATTAGCTCTGGGTTAAACTCTAGATGGTGTGGTTTAGTATGTTAAACTGAAAGCCTAACCGTGAGTTCTCCCTCTATATCATTATGGAGAGAGAGAGAGAGAGAGATTTCAATCAATTGTCAATTGTTTTGTTTTATTTTCTGTGACATAACTGCTTATAATATGATAAGAGAATATGCCAATTTGTTTTTGTAAATTTAAGAGTAGGATTTTGTCTTTGGGTATCTGGAAATTACATTTGCCCTGCCGTGACTGACCTCTTAAGCTGCTCATTTATTGTTTTGCTGATAAAATCTGTGTTGAAATAAACACATGTGCTTGTCCTTGATATGGCTTCCTTTCCTTTAAGCCTAAGGTGTGAGCCTCAGTCGGTCAGGAAGTGACTAGCGTCAGGAATTACGCTTCCACACTGAAGCCACTTTCACATATCATAATGTAAAAGCATTCTTGAGATCCCCCCTTTATTCCACGTCCTCCTACAAGTGCCCATTTACAATGATCCCAGGAAGTGCTGAATAAAACAGGAAAAAAAAAGCCAAAACAAAAGTGTTTCTGCTTAGTTATTACTGCGCTGGCTTCAGCTTTTTAATGATGTTTTTATGATACCACCACTGGAAAATTGAGCTTCAGTGAGAGTGAGACTCAGCATCTTGGGTTCAGCTGGAGACAACTAAATTTAGCAATTTGCACTGAAACATGTATAAGTGACTTTTTAAGAGAGAATTACTGTTTGTTACACTGTGTTGTGAAATTGTCCTAATAGTTTTACATATATTTTCACAATTGTGTTGATTACTAAGAATTCACCTGCAAAATGTTCTGCTTTCGAAATACATCCTTCAGGGTTTGTAGAACTTGGGCTACCTACCTTAACTGCATGAGAGCAATATTAGATACTAGATTCATTTTTGTAAACTAAAGTTGAAAGATTCACTGAAGGTTAGAAGAGATGCACAGGACTCTCTTCTTAAGATGCTACTGTCCACCATAAAATTGGAAGTTGCAAAATGTAATAATCATCCTAACTTAGTCTATAGCTGTAAGGCAACAAAAATGTTTGTTATCTGGAGCTAGCATTTGTGTTTTTACAGTTAAGCAGGTGGGCAACTTTATTTAATACAAATTCTGCTCTGCTTGGCTTGCTAGTGCAGTTCATGTAAGTGGGTCTAAGATTTGTCAGTACCTTGAGCAGTGAACTCATTTTAAATTTTAAACCAAATTGTATACACCATGCATTTTTTTTAATTATTTAATTTTGCCTGGGGGTTTTTCTGTAATGTGGAAACAATAAGAATGGAAATTTATTTATACCTTAGTTGGAAAATAGTGCACTTGGTATGACGAGAACCTTTAATTACATGAAATAGTCTGCCTTTGCACAAATGATATAACAGACATTGACATGACACATACTCCTTATGATTTGGCCACAGACCAAAGTGTGATGTTAAATGTAGAAAGAAGAAAAAAAACCATGCATCTTGCTTTTACTGTAACATGCGGGTTTTCCAAGAAGAGGGTTGAGCCTTACATGCATTTTGTCAGAAGTGGAATTCGCCCTCCCACACTGACCCTGAGATAATGGAAAGGTTATCGTTTTGCAGGAAATTGGAGCCACACTGGAATGGAAACTGGAAGGAAGATGCCTTTTATATTTTTTCTTTCTTCAAAGGTCATGGGGTGGCTGGGAGAATGGAGGTAGCACCAGTGTTTGTGCTAAATCTGTTGATGAGGGGGAAGCAGAACAGCACTTGTATCAGCATATCCTCAAAAGTTAATATTGTTCTACAGGCTTATGCATCCCACTTTGCCATTAATGGTATCTGTGTACCGTTTTATGGGTATAGTGAGTCAAAAGGGAGAGAAAAAAGAAAGCAAATGGTGAAACATCACCAGCAGTGCTGGAACGTATCATGTAAACTGGCAACCTCATGTGGGAAAACCCCAGAGGAAAGGGATGTGGACTTCAGTAAGCTAACATTAACATTGGGAATTGATGTCAATAAATTATTATGTGGTATGTCTTTATTTATTTATTTTTCATATGGATAGTTTTCTTTTCTGATTAAACACCACATGAAAGACAAAGGTGACATCTCATAACAACAATTTCCTTCAACTGTATCTGAATCTACCAGTTTTAACTGAGAATACTTCCACCCTAGTTTAGGTTAGACATTGGTTGCTGTTTATTTGTCGGCCTTTCTGCTTTCAGTTTTGTGCTGAAGAATTTGGGGTTTAGATCAGACCACTGACTTGGCCATTAAAGCATTTTCCATGTATTTACCTTCAAAAAGTCTTCAGTTATGTAGAATTTGACTGTAAACTGAGAGTATAGCTCTTCACATCTCAGAATATATCTAGCTACTTGTGTCAGCGGTCACATCATCAGTAAACACCAATGAGACAGTTCCAGTCGCAGGTCTAAATGCTCATGCCATAAAATGTCCTCCATCATTATGTGAAATGCTTTGAATCGTGCGCTGCTTCCTTCTCCACACTTTTCTTTTCCTTCATTCTGAGTCTGACACAAAAGTAAGTATTTAAATTCTTTAAGTAGTTAAAAATTGTGAAATTGTTCCGAATTGATTTTTTATCTATACTTGCATCAGATTGTAATCTGATGTTTTAGCATTAGTATTTCACTTTCATCAATGATGCATTTTACTGCTAATTTACCATCATTTTAAGTAATCTTTATTAGTCCAGTTTTTTCTGTTACATGGACAGGAGAGTAAAAGCTATTAAAAGTAAAACTAACAAGATTTTTTGACATCTTCTGATGTTAAAATGTTGTTTTATTTTAAAATGTATTGTATGAATGTATTCATAAAAGAGGAAAAATGGGAAAAAATATCAATTTAGAAAACAGTTTGGAATTAACAGAGTTCAAAGTAGGCTAATACATAGGTAATTAATGTGAAACTGTGTTATTTCTCTCTGGATTTTTAAACAAACACTCCCTTGGCCTCACAGGAAATGTTAGTGATTACAGCTTGCAAGCTTTTCCTTTATGGACTTTACCCTTGGCAAGCAGACTCCAATTCAGACAAAGCCTGGCAAAATTAGTGTTTCGTTTTTTTTTTTAATTTTATTTTAAAATGATGTTAACTGAGATAGTGCCGTAGCTTTCGTTTTTACACACGAAAGGCAAAAATCTGTCCTCAAAAACCATAATCGTTTCTTTTCTTCATGGGGGCCACAAATGATATTTTTAGAGTGAGCAACCACATCAATGCAGAGGTGCTTTATTTGAAACAAATAGAGGGTTAAAGCATGATGTTTTCATGACTGGATGAGAAAGAAAGGCAGGTTTACAGTCTTATTTTTTGTCATCAGACCAGGTGACCTCATAGTCACTGAAGACAACCTTGAGCTTCTCCACAGACGCAGAGTGGTCTGCTTTGCCAAAGGCCTGGGAATGAGTAAGAAAGTGTTAACATCAGTACATTAAACATCACAGATCATTCAGTTTCCAATGTGTGCAGTCTATTAAAATTAACTTACAGTTGATTCTCCAAACACCCTCATTTTCTTCTCCTTGCTGTTGTGCTCTATCTTCCCTCCACCAAGACATTTGCTCTCCATCCCCAAGGCCTCAAGAGCTGGACTGACCTTCTCAAATATATGATCTGGAAATTATTGAGATAATTCAAATAAAACATGCAAGGTAGATTAACACTTAAACCAAAAAAGCAACAATTGACCAACCATTTGAAAAATACACCAAGTTAGTTTAATATCTGAATTCCTAAAAGCACGTTAGGACTGGCAAGCATCCCCTGCACGTGCACAATTGAAGCTGACACAGCTCGAGATCATCTGCTTTGATCTGCATTTTATTTTGAGCTCAACTGGCGCAGTTGGCGTTCCTCTTGCTGCAAACTACAGCTGAACTTACTGTGGTACTCTGCACTTTTTGTGCCTCGTACTATGTCTTTTTGACCATCGCCACCTTTCACTTTCACCCTGACCAGTATGTATTTAAACGTTCCGTCAGGATCAATCTCGACATCGGGGATTTTAGCCAGGGCATCTGCCATTGCGGCTGCAGCTGTGCGCAAACCAACGGGAACTCTCAGGTTGCTCAGAGGTCTGCAGAGCACCGAGAACATGATCGTTGCGCTACTGGCTTTATTTGGATCAGAAGTTCCGCTTCCTCTCTTAAAGCAACACACCACCAGTGTGGCGCAGCGTCTGCACGCTGGAGACCCCTCATGGCGGTAAGAGAGAACTGCTTCATTTCTGGAGCCTTTTTACAGTCTAATCCAGACCAGATTTTAATTTAATTTAATTTAATTTAATTGTTTTTTCCAATAATAATTCTTATATGCCCTTGAAAGTAGAAGCATTTTGCTTAAATGGGTTGTGATTATTAAGTGGTCATTTGTGGTGGTCATAGTTGCAGAATCTATATGCCCATATACACCAAGACAGTTAAAAAACAAAAACAAGCATAAATGTCTTTTTGTTTTGTTTTTTTTTTGTTTTTTGTTTGGCCTGTGTTTCGTTTTCCTGTTTTCCTGTTTTCATGTTTTGCAGACGTTCATCATCATTAGGTCAGAGATCAAGACGAAAGTGTTCAGGGATGTGGTTGTTCATTCAGTAACATAAACTTTTTTTTTTTTGCTTGATGCGTCTATTGAGGGGCAGCACAGTGGCTTGGTGGTCAGCACTGTTGCCTCACAGCATGAAGGTTCGTGGTTCAAGCCTCCACAGGGGCCCCTCTGTGTGGAGTTTGCATGTTCTCCCCGTGCTTGCGTGGGCTCTCACCAGGTACTCCGGCTTCCTCCCACAGTCCAAAGACATGCTTGATAGGTTAATTGGAGTTCCTAAATTGCCCT
>JBAMYA010054080.1:0-30851 GCA_037176975.1 Arrhamphus sclerolepis | reverse complement strand
AAAACCAATGTTATAATGTTGCAAGAATAAAATGGGTAGAATCAGCCTAGAAGTCAAATAGGATTTGTTCCTTAGACCACAGGGGACCTAAGAAATAGCCTAGAAAATGCACAAACTGACATTAAATATATTGTTTCCGTTCATGTTCACAATATATTACATCCTATAATTAATGTTATACCTAGATATGCTCACTGCTACCTCACTGAGATGTGATAATATAGCATTTCAAGAGTCATCAGTACAATACATGATTAAAAATGATTGGCAGAGAAACTCCCACAGTTAACTAACCAAACAAAATTCAACCAGATGATAATAAATAATATAATAGTGTATTGCTATCATGTAATTAAATTTAATTAATATCATTCCATCTAGAAATGGATTATTAAGCTACACACAAATAAAACACAAAAGCAAATGTGAAATGCATATATGCAATGAAGCAGATCTCTCACATATTCCTGTCTACAATACTAGACATAATAGCTACCTAAGAGATCCTTCTCAGAGTATGTAGTTACAATATGCACCTTAACATACAATGCAGAAGAGATACAGATTTAAAATATTAAATCCGTGCAAACACAAGATCCAGCGCCTCTATGCTGATCTACTCCATGTGCCAGTTATGCCCAGCAGGGGCAGTGTTACCTGTTACATAACATGTGATAGCTAGATCCTTCCATCTATCAAGTGTTTTCAGTGCTGCCTAAATACTGAACTTGTCCACGCAGGAAGAAGTGGGACTGATGATCTGCAACAATCATCTGGCGTCGATCCCAAGGAGCTACAGATACTCTTCTTCTTTGATATAGAGGATCTCATGGGCTGTGCTGGGAACCTGACACAAGCAGAAGGAGAGTGGCAAACTGACAGTTAAAGGCCATACACTTTACACTTTACAAAAAGGCACACAAAATGTTGCTAATTTATGCTTAATTAATGAGCAACATGAGGAACTCACCACTACTTCATTTCTGATTAGTTACCATTTTCATTTTGATGACTCGACCATTAAGTAAGTATTACTTTCCCTAATAACGGGTTCACACTGTACAATTTTTACAGCTTTATATGATCAATTCAAGTGCTACAAGTGCTCATGTTACACTTTGTGATTGAACACATCTTGAGTCCATGACAGAAGTAAATCCAGACTCTAAATTCAGCATTTGTAAAAACAAAACAGGCGTGTAAATATCTATATCTATATCTATATCTATATCTATATATATATATATATATATATATATATATACATACATACATATATATATATACACACACACACACATATATGTATATATACACATATAAATACATACACACACGTATATAGCTATATATAGGTTGCATATTTTAGCACTTTATCATAAAAACTACTTTAACCATGAGATTAACTGATTTAGAGAAATGGAGTTCAGATTCAGTTTGTTTTCCTTCTTGAACATAGAAAAATGCTATCTGAGTTGTCTGCATGTATTTGTGTCTTAGACAGGTGTTTAATGACCTGTTTAATAAGTTTTAATACATTTAGTCACTATTCAAATCAAAATATATTTTGGAAGCCATGATGTGATCATCAGCATTTGCTTGCTTGTGTGTTTGTACACAGGTCAATTCATATTTCTTGTTGTGTCAGATCACAACAAAAGTCATGTCAAATATATTTACACATGGAGTTAACAGCTTCAGTGCAATTAAAGCAGTATATGATCTCTCTTAGTTCAATTATATTGCACTTAAATTGATTTTAAAATCAGTTTATAATCTAATTCGATTCAATTCAAATTCACAAGTGACAAATCAACGCCACTTTTTACTGTATATTTCACCTTCTGTTACCTGTACAGCACTGGGCAGAAAACCTGTACACAACGTGTTATGCTTTTGGAGGTTTTGAGGACACAAACGCAGGAAGAGACAGGCAAGAGGCAGTAATCCACAAAGGTTCCTTTATTCCAGGATGACGCAGGGCAGCAACACAGGGAGCGGACGGTAAGACAAACAGGACTGAACAGGATGTGAACAATAATAAACAGCACAGCCCAGCAAGCACACAGGGAAAGACATGACCTTAAATACAGACAGGGGCTGACGAAACACAGGTGAAACAGAGCAGGGAAGTCAAACAGAACATAAGGCAAAGACAGAACTTCAAAGTAAAACAAATAGTAAAGTTAACAAATGGAAAAAGGATAGAAACAAGAACAGAACACCAATGAAACCCAAATCCTAACAGAACAGTTACATGCACAGTTTAAACTCCTTTCTTTGTCTCGACATGTAGATTTACCGCCCAATATGTTTGTCTGTGCGTGGTAACAGCTCTGCCCTCCTTTTTGTTAGTGTTGTGCATTTCCAGTTGACCTGTTGCCTCACACACAGCAGTTAAGTTTTCGGTTTAGCAGGCAGCTGCAAATTTACGCAACGGTTAACTCGGCAAACTAACAGCTACAGTTTGCATGCCTTGTGCACGAGTTTTTTCCTCTTTGCATGGGCTTATGTTAGTTCTGGGTGAAACCGTGGAGCGGGAAAGGAAGCATAGATAGCATGCAGACCAGTTTCAGTCCAGTTCCACAGAAGCGTAGGTGTATTATCTGTGTTTGTTTTAAATCAAGTTTGGTTTAAATCAACATCTGTCAGACTAAGATGAAGACTATAATTTCAGTTAGACCACTGAATTATTTCTTTCTTTTGCTTTTTTTTCCAAACATAATGTTTATTTATCATAAATTATTTTTAAATTAAGCTAAAACAGCATAAGATAATACTTTCTTTCATGGTAATATATACTTTTCTGTTTCATTTGCTTACTTTCAAGAAGTGTCACCTAATTCTTGCCATCTCACATCCCTGCTATTGTCAAAAAAAATAAAACCAAAAAAAAACAAAACAGCCAAGACAACTTTAGACTCTTGGCCTGGTGGTCTCTTCATGTCACTAAGTCAAACATCAGCAATAATGAATTTGGTTTAAAGAGCTACAGTGAACATCGTGGCAGAGGAATTATTCATGTCTTATTTTGCTTATTTTTATTAAATATTGTTTCTTTTCATGATCTTCATTATTGTTATTATTTTATTTAGTTAGTCCTGCTTCCCCTCAAAGTCCAAATAGTTGTTTGGTTGGTTGGGAATTCTAAATTGATAGTATGAGTGACTGAATAGCCAAATGAATGAAAGAACAATGATGAATTTATTAAAGTAACATAGCGGAATTTTAAAAAGCAAAAAAAAGAAAACAGACTTGGACTTCTGTGACAGTCTCTTAGGGATTGGTGTGTATGAATCCTCCCCACTTACAAATGGTAAGAGACATCTGGTAAATTGCTCTAATGATAATAGAAGCTATTCAAGAAGTAAACCGAAGATGATTTTGTATATCTGTCTAATGTTAGAGACAATGAATGGTTATGTTTTTCAAAGTTACTTGCTGGGTGCAAATGTGGTTAGTCTCAAATTCTGCTTGGTAAAACAGCAACAGTATTCCCAAATACTATGTTCATTATATTGGCATCTCTCTCTGTTTAACTCTTCTCCACAACACTCCCATTGAATCATTAGCAACGCTCTGAATGCATCAGCTAGAATTTGCATCATCTTGTGCGTTGCTCTGATTGGTCGTAGCGCTAACCAACTGATTGCAGAAGCTTTTTGAGAGGCAACATCTTCCTGGATCAGGAGGCCCTATGGCCCGTTTTCAAACCCTACCCTACCCTTTAGATGTTGGTCTGATCTATCGGGCTTCAGTTTTAACTGACAGATTTGTCTGGCATCTTTCTGGGTCCTGCTAAACTCCTTACAAGCACCTTACTGAACTTTTGTCAGTTTTGTTGCATTGTTGTAGAAGAGTTTTTCACAAGGGCAATGGCAAAAGCATAATCTCAACATTAAAACTGAGGGCATGAAGATAAGCCAAGTTACTTTTAACAGACCACATTTGTCACAGTGAAGAAAAGCAGAACTTTAATTATCATCCATTTAACTGTCATAACTGTATGGAACCTTGATACAGTGCCGTGGTCTACCTGGTTGACTCCTCCCACCACCAGAAGGCGGTCTCTGATGACGATGGAAGAGGAAGAACATCTGGGGAAATGCATAGGAGCCAGCCTCTCCCACTTATTCCTTTGAGGATGATAGGCCTCCACTGTGTCAAGCGCTGAAGGCTCATGACCTAAAGAAAGAAATTTGACACAAACACACACACACACACTTATCAAAGCCCATGCCCTGAGGTTTTAATATACCTACTGGATTTCTGACGAATTCTCAAGTGGAACGAATGAAATCAGAATTTCACATAACTCACCGACATGAAAAATCAAAGTTTTTAAGTCAACTTGTGGTATGACCTTTTTGAACCAAACCATGATTAAACTGGCAGTCAATCCTGGGACTGGAAGAAGACAATCAATGTGAAATCGAATAGAGTGCAATTTCCTCATGGGTGGTGTTGTAAGCTGCACTAGGATGATAGCAGTTACACTCCTCAACCTTCCCTGTAAGGTCTATGAGAAAAATGCCTGTTCGATAGTTGATCCTCAGATGAAGGAAGCGTAGAGCACGTTTCATACTGGCTGTGGAACACTGGACCAGCTCCTTCGGTTCGCGAGAGTTTACCAAATCAATCTACATTTGCTTTGTGGACTTGGAGAAAGCATTCAGACGTGTCCCTCGTGGACATTCTGTAAGGGGTCCTTTGAGAGAATGGGATACTGGGTCTTGCTACAAGCCATTCAGTCCCTCAACAAATGAAGCCAGAGTTTGTTCCATATTGTCTGTGATAAATCAGATTTGCATCAAGTTGGAGTTGGACTCCATCATGGCTTCTTTTTGTCACCAATTCTGTTCATAACTTATTTGAAAGGAATTTCTAGGCACAGCCAAGAGGCAGCGGGGGCCTGGTTTGATTGTCTCAGGATTTCCTCTCAGTGAGTGTGAAGCAATGGGGATGAGAATCAGCACCACCAAATCTGACACAACAGCTCTTATTTGGTAAACTTTGGAATGCCCTCTGTGGGTTAAGAGCGGGGTGCTGCCTCAAGTAGAGATTAATTATTTCAGAGTCAGGGGTTGGGGCATTTCCAACCTGGAGGAGTCCCAAGATTACTGTATATGTCTGAGCTGGTCTGGGATTGCCTTGGTATTCCCCCAGAAGGGCTAGAAGACGTGGCTGTGGAAAAGGGGGGGGCTCACTGCTTAGGTTGTTGCTCCCATGACCCAAAGTAGTTGTTGTTCACGGATGGATAATGGATGGATGGTTCATCACAGGGGGGAGACACATTATCATCAGTGTGATAAATGGTTTTCTTTGGTTTTCTTGCTCAGTCTTTTTTGTTTTGAACATTGTGTGCCATTCACATTATTAATTTATGTCAAAGATAAAAACCACAACGTACAGACAACATTTGAAGCTTTATTCACAAAAAAAAAGCCAAGCAGCAGAAAATTGTTTCAAGTGTAACTCTCTTACCAAGTCCTCCTGCAACCACCATCCGACCACGCAGGAAGGCAGCAGCAAAGTCCGCTCTCTTTGTTTTCATAGATGCAGTCTCCTCTGACTTCAGCCAGATGCCTGAGGAAGAAAAAGAATAGCAAAAGTCAGGTGGAGGGAGAAAGTGTGTGTTCTTGTATGTCTGCCCAAAGCTGTAAGGTGGCTGAGGTGACTTTTTTTTTCAGTCAGACTGAATTTTCTGGGTGTGGGTCATGCATAAACAGATCACTCACACTGCACCTGTGGCCAGAAAATGTGCACGCACATACAAGCACACACCTGGCAAGGACAAGAAAAGGTGACAGCCCATGGGTTGCATCTGCCTCACTAAAGAATTGATCCTGGAAGAACAAAAAAGTGATGTTCCTTGTCTTTGTAGAAGCTGGCTCCATAAGTGAGCCAGTTTTCAATGACCCCCATGTTAAAATATTAGACTTTCACAACTGTTCTGGTACAAAAGAAGGTAGAAAAGTGTTCTAGACCCATGACAACTCTATATTCACACTTGTGCCTAGATATACCTTGTGAGCTAAATTTATATAAAAGCCACAAATATATGAACAATTAAGGGTGTTTTTTCTTTTATTTTTGCTTGTCTTTTCTGGAGGGACAGATGTAGTTTGACAAAGGAGGAGTCTGTCTTCATGTTTGTATCTGAAAACTTAGTAAATGATTGCTTTGTTAAATAAATTTATGGAAAAACATCATTACATATTCTTTGTTAAAGATACTGAATATGTCTGCTATCAACAACAGATCTTTTAGAGACGGTGGGCTTCTTTTGCAGTGGTCGAATTCTACTTTTTGTTTGTTTCTTTTTTCTTTTTTTTTGCCAATAGGAAGTTCAGTGATCCCTAAGGAAAGCAAACTGCATGTGCAATTTCATGTTGTAGAGAGCACAGATTTAACAGTCTAACAGCACAGTTTAACAGTCCAGAGCAAAAGAAAAAAAAAAAGAAAAGCTGTTTTGAGAATACAAAACTACCACTGGGTGGAGTCGAAGCTCTCTCAAAGCCCATGCCCGCCCTCTGGGTTCTCTCTCTTGCAGTTGATCTGGTCTTCCTCCATGGATCAGGAGCAGGGAAAGTTTTGACATTTTGGACTTGGAGATGAGGCCCTCATATGACTGGTCATTTTCTAATTAGACCACACGCACCCTGACCTCTATAACCACCTGTCCTGGAAAGATCTGGAGGTGGCTGCTGTTAGAAGACCTCTCCATTCATTTTCAACAGACAATCAAAAAATGAAAAAGTGACTGGTTAATTGGCTATTTGTTTTTTAATCCAATACCAGAAAACAAAAGAGGCCTTACTTCTCATACTTTCTATTTTAGACTGATCAAAAATACAAAATGCAAAAAACGGGCCACAAGACTGAATTTGATGTTAATATTCAACTGAACCTCAGAATTGTTCTGCTTGTAAAAGTGCGAGTAATCTAGTGAAACCATGGCTGTGGTGGGACCACGGTCCGTGCATCCTCTTTCACAGACTTCATTGAAATATCCAAAGTAGTGAATGTGCAAAACAAAACAGAAACCATGAACTGCGTGTTGATTTTAATTTAATTATCTGGCCTGCAGTATGTTCCATACAGGTAGCTGTGGTCTGGTGATGTCACCTAAGAATTCTTCAAGAAACACATGCACAAGATGCTGCAGTACGACACTCAGAACCAGAGGAAACTGATCGCTGTCAGTGATGAATCTCGTCATACTCATCAGTTACTCAACTTTGATGAAATTTCTTTTCAGGCAAGATTTCTCTGCTTTGCAACACTTCTTTCTGAAACAAACAAGGAGGTGCTCATGTAGAGATGACTGAGCAATAGAGGTGAGCATGTTGTGTGATGTAACATAAAAAAAAAAAAAGGTACAGGGGGGAGAAGAGCACCACTATGGGATGGGTGGAGTTTTAAAAAAGAACACTGTGCCCAGGCCTGTGCCTCAAAAACAAATAAAACAGTAAAATAAACAAAACAAAAACAAAACTTACATCATAATAATGTGCCCATAGTACATCTGTCTCTAAATAGAAAAATATGCAAATGTTGCTCTCTGTTTGAAAACTTGGTCCTAATGAATACATACCTGATTCCTGTATACTTTGGGGGAGTTATAGAAGTCTTCATGAGAAGATTTTCTTTATGCAACATTCATTATTCTACTCTGCTGGGAAACAACAAAGCAGAATAAACAGAAACAGAAGAAATACAGAGTGAATATAGAGGAGGAAAAAAACAACAGAATGGAGATGAAGCATCTGAAGATGGGTGTTTTTATCACTTGTGTGGTCGTAATCTCATCCTCAGCTGTCCTCTGTAATTGCCTCCTGTGATTGAAACTAGAGTGTAATTATGATCTCTGATTAATTGTGTCTGTCACACAAAGCATCAGATAGTGCTGACTGCAAAGATTGCATCCAAGTGTGACGCTAGTGTTTTTGCATCATCTAGAGTCACTATTAGTGTCACCTAGGTCGTCCATACGTTTCACTTTGTTAGCTGCCATAAAGGAAGCCAAACACATCATGCTAACTGAGGGTTTGTTAAGAAGAAAGCAAATGAATGTAAGAATTTTAAACCATAAATGCACATTCATTCTTGTTGCAAGAGTTGTTATAAAGAGATTTGAATGACAGGTCAAGCTTTCATTTCATATTCATTTATCTAACAATGTCACGGAGTAAAAGTTAAGTGTTTTGATTTTGATTTTGATTTTTTTGTGCATATCATTATGGTGTGGTGATGGAGACAAAGAGACATTAATTGAAAAATCATAGTGTCAAAGGTTGTTCATTTTTGTCTTACAGATTTGCAGCTGTTACCACATGAAATTTGGGGATATTCTTTCAGATTGAAATGAAAGAATGAAAGGAACAGTCTGAGGTTTAATGGATTAAACATCTGACGTAGTTCTATGGTCCTGGAAACTGCAGGAACATAGAAGTACATAGAAAAACTGTAGTTGCTGCAGTCAAAATGGGCCAATCTTGCGCCTTGATATAGGAAACATGGGATGAAGAAGAAATACAATATCAGTGTGTGACAGCAGATTCTATCACCGTGTTTATGTGCAGATATATCGTTGAATGTGAAAAATAAAGCAATCCCTTTCTGGATCTTATAATATGAAATGTTCATCATCCACAATCATCCCCCAACAGCATATTTCCCATCTCATCTTAATAAAAAATATAATGGAGAAATGTGGTATAGCTGTGTGTAGCTGTGTGTGCGCCTGTGCATCAGTTGTAAGTGTAGTTATGTTTGTTAAATCTATCCTCCTTTCGTATCTCTTTTCTTCTCTTACACACAAGTCATAATCTGTCCTAATTATTATTTTTAGTGTTGTTGCTCACATGTCCTGTTATATAACGTGTGATCTCATGCCCAGCTGTCGAGATTGACTTATTGATTTTTGTTTTCCCATTTATCCTTCCATTCCCTCCTCAATTTGTTCTCCCGTTACTCTGGGGTGTCTTTGCCAGATTGAATATTACAATGTTGGACACAGAAATACAAGACAAATGTCCTCATAGTAATTGCTCTCTGATCAGAGGAATGTTAATGATATGACTGTATGCTGACCCAGGGTGATAATTCATATTACTTTATATTAATTTTATCTGAATGTCCTCATTTAAAGCGTTGCTACTGGAATGTCATCTGGAATGGAACAAGTGCAGACAAGAGGAGGTTGCATGTAGAGGTGTGCTGACGTCTACTCATGCAGCTCCACCACGGGACATCCTGCTGCAGGCAGCTATGCTGTAGTGCTCGATGAGACGAGAGGTCACATGACAGAAGACCACGATGGCCTCCCTACAGCGGCTAAGATGTTTCTTCATTGGTGAAATGCGTTTAGCTGACTCCATTACCATAACCGGCTAGGTTTTGTCCACCAATCCTTCCAGACCGATTCACAGCCAGTGGCTGGTCTGGTCTGTTAGTCCCATGAATACAACACACAAGCACAGCAAAACATAACAGTGTCTTCTCTGTTAGCTCATGTCGATATAATTCCAAGCACTAAGGAGCTAAAAACATGACAACAAAGGCTAGCTGTCATAGCTAATAGCAGAGCCAATGGCAACTCCACCCCCCACCCTCGGCTGTAAATTTGTCTGATCCTGCTGCATATTTGGGTATTTTAACATGGGGGTCAATGTGGATTTGCTCTTTGCATAAAACATGGAACACAAACCACCACACATTCAGTAAAACACACCACTGCACACCACACAAACACCACATGCATCATCATACCACACACCAAACCTAACCCTGTCTGTCTGAGTCTGGCCTGTCCTTTTGTACTTCAGTGGAAAGCTGTGGGAAGTGTGGGTGCTGGTGGGTACTGTTGGAATAACAGGCGTCA
This sequence comes from Arrhamphus sclerolepis, assembly GCA_037176975.1. Classification (NCBI taxonomy): domain Eukaryota; kingdom Metazoa; phylum Chordata; class Actinopteri; order Beloniformes; family Hemiramphidae; genus Arrhamphus; species Arrhamphus sclerolepis. The sequence continues at coordinate 20,965 of JBAMYA010054080.1, read as the reverse complement.
TAGCACCCCCATCAGACTGGAGGAAAAAAATATTTCCTTGTAGTTTTAACAGTAACAGTGTATGATGGTGTTTCTGAGAATGGCACAAAATTCTGAACAAGTATTTTCTATGGATCACAGTTGATAGATGCTAAAGATTTGTTGATGTTGATAATAACAATATGTGTGTGTGTAGGGCACAGATACAACGTTGTATATGTGGACATCTTTAAATTTTGCACAAAATAACAGAACAATAAGAGACAGAAGAGACTTTTTAGAGAGACATGATACCTCTCCTGACTTCTAAACAGTAGTCACCAACTATCAGTAACCAACTCCTTTAACTGTGCATTACTATTTGCAGATTTGTGTTGTTTGCAGTAGATCATCAGTGCATGTTTACTCACAGAACTGTGAAAAAGTTATTTACTTTCTGTCTAATGATAGGAAACACAGCAGTGCAATGGTTAGCACTGACACTTCACAGCTTGAATGTTCAGTTGCAGCTTTCTGTGTGGAGTTTGCATGTTCTCCCTGTTCCTGTTTCCTCCTACCTCAAAGACATGCTATTTAGGTCAACAATCAATGTAATTTACATAAACTATGGTGGAATTTGTAGTTTCTCATTTTACATCCAGTTTCTACAGTTTTCTGACTTAGCATGTCTAACTGCATTTGCCATTAGAAATCAACTGAGGCCCAAATAATCAAATAATTTTACATTTAACTGAATTCAAAAGATCAACAAACAAAGTTTGTAAAATAAAGCAACAAACAAACTTATAATACAGAGCCTATTGAGAAAAATGTTTGTGGTGTGGTTTTCTACCTTGGTTTGTATCAAAAATGTTGATGTTCTTGGTGAACTTGGAGCTTTGGTGCCCTCCACCCTGCCGCAGTCCTCCCAGCAGGCATAGCCTCCCAGCTGAGTCCCATATCGCACCTCCATAGGTACGTTTACATGGCAGAATGGGCAGTGAAGTCCACAAACGTGTTTCTGTGTCATACACCTCAAAAGCCTTTACTGGCCGCTTACACTGACGGCCCCCTTCAAGAAAATGCCCCCATTTATGATTAAATCACAAATATTATGAACACAAACATACAATATACAATATATATGTATATATACATTATATTACATAATATATCTGTACTAGTACCTGCAACGTATAGCTTGCTGCCCAGCAGATGCGTGTTAGCATCATAGCGTGGGGTAGGCATGGGAGGAAGTAGCGCCCACACATCCTTTCGGAGATCATACTGTTGCAGAATGCTGCGAGGTAGGAGGTCAGCACCCATTCCCCCAACAGCCAGAGCTCGACCATCTAGGTCAAGAGACAGAGATTCAGCAATGATTCCCACATCAAAACTGTCACCAGAAATGCATTTTATCAGCTAAAAAAACGTTGTCAACTAGAGACAACTAGAGACACTATCTCGTGCTTTTATTATATGCAGACTGGATTATTGTAATTCTCTTCTTTATGGTCTCAGCAGCAGCACATGTGTTGACTAAAACCAGCAAGAGAGCTCATATTGCCACCTGTTTCCTTCAGGGTTGATTTTGAGACCCTTTTAGTGGTTTATAAAACTCTTGATGGTTTTTATCCTTCTTATCTGTCAGAGTTTTTTACATTTAATGAACCTCCTCAGGCTCTCAGGTGTTCTGGTGGCAGATTTTTAATCATCCCCTGAATGAGGACAACAACATACGGTGAACCCTCCTTTTACTGCTACGGCCCAAATTCATGAAATGTCCTACTATAGGAGTCCTCATATAAAGGTTTTCTTTTGTATTGTTCGTGGTTCATGTGCATGTTCATGGTCTGAAATCAAGAGCCTGTGTTTGGTCTCAGCATTGGTGGGAACACAACACCACCACCACCAAAACCAAGCGCGCCCCATAATAATGAGAGACTGTGGCTTTGTATGTGTGCTGTGGATGACAGCTCACACTGTCAGCTTAAGACTACATTTAACATTGCTTTTTCTCTATTTTTTTTTTCTATTTTGTCTATTCTGTTGGGTTCTGTTGTAATAACAAAAGGAATAAATAAACAACTATGGACAGACCTATATGATATGTCTGTGTTACCTTTAAACAACATGATTCATACATGGAAATAATCTTATAAATAGCCTTGTTTTAAAGCTCACAATCTAACAGAAAGCCTAATAGCTGAGAACCATTACACCCTATGTCCTGTAGTGGAAAGATTTCTTCTAAGGATGGACAGCTGCAGTCTTCAGAAAAACTGGCCAGCTCTGACTGGAGCGGCGTGTATGTGATGTCAACATTAAAGGCCTTACAGAAAGGATGCAGTATGTGCTTGGCACCGAGGTAAAGAGAGCAAAGCATGAGATACACAAGCACAAACTGCATTCACGTAGGATGCTACTTGGGGACCAAAAAGTGCTTGATATTTTTAACCACATAAATTTTGTGGAATCTGCTGTTTTTAGTTTCTTACAGTGTCATTGTACAATAAACATATGTGTATTATTGGAATGCAATGACCCATACCTTTCACAGTGATGGATACACCCATCAGTGGTTCCCGCAGTGCGCACCTCTTCCTCCACCTCCCTTCCTCTGTGTTGTACATTTCGACCACCTTAAGAGGGCTCTGGTCCTCTCCCACCCCTCCTACCACCAGGATCTGCTTTCCAAGTACTGCCACAGCAGCCCCAGCACGAGGGGTGGGCATTGAGGGCAGGCGTATCCAGCAGTCTCCCTGAAAATGGAGAGGAGAACAGGACAGCTTTCAAAACATCTATGCAAATTTTCTGATTTAATGCATCTTTGCAGTTATTAAAATTATAAGCACAGTTAGTAACATTTACTGTCTTCTGTCAAAGAAGACAGTAAATGTTTCTATGGGGTAAAACACTTTTCATATTTGGTGCATCAGTTAAGTGCTGGGATCTACCTTTCACATACTGTTCATTTATCTCTAATTAAAACTCTAATTAAAACTGTTTTCTTAATATGTCTACCTGTCTATACTTGTTTTCTTAATATGTGTATCATACCATGTATGTGTTCTGTACTTGTTTTCTTGTGAACCATCATTAGTCGCAGAGGAAGTCCAAATTTAGACAAGCACAGTTGCAATCCCTGAATGTGTTTTTGCAACACCCATTTTTATCAAGGACGCATCCATTAAATACTTTTGGAGACCTAAATAAATTTATCTAGATAGACCCTATTTAAATATTTTCTCCAATGTATTCTTGATTTTTTTTCTTTTTGCCTCCAATAGGTTTCATATACAACATGGTGGAAATACAAAAGCCTAAACCCATTAAAAAACAAGTCATATGAGTAAATGGTTATAGACACCATTGCCAGAGAAGTCCATTCTGACTCATATTAAAGTTAAGAATTTTTATTTTACTATATATTGTAATATACTTTCAAGCACACAAGTACACTGCTTTGTCAATTGCAGAAATACCAAACTGTATCCTCCCATCCTCAGAAGTATGTTCTCCTAAGTCGTACTTGCCCAATATGAACTTACAAACACGCAAGTCCAGACTTGGTATACTCTACTTGGACCTGAGAAACAGCTAGTCTCGTCAGTGGAATTGCATCTCTTGATAAAACAAGTAGTGGTGCATTTAAAATGTTCTAGCTTGATTTAATCTTTTAGTGTATCAATGTCATGTGGTGGGGGTGTAGTGGAGGACCCAGACCCAGAAGAGCAGGCGGGAGGCAGGAGTAACCCAGAAACTGAGATTTAATGATAAGATTAACCATTGCCACAGCAGGAAAATACAATAAGGAACTGGAAACAAAAGAACTTAGAACAAAGCGAGGAAAAACCACAAACAACATCCAGGCATGAACACGGGGAGCAAACAGGACAGACCAGCAAGGAGGGAAAGACAGACAAGACAATATGTAGGGGAGGTGCTGACGAGACACAGGTGAGACACATCAGGGAAACAGGGATCAGGAAAGTCAAACAGAATATAACTAGACACAGACAGGACTTCAAAATAAAACAGGAAGTAAAGCTAACAGAAAAGGAAAAGGTCAGGGACAAGAAAACATGGATCCAAAACACCAACATTGATCAAAACCCAGAACTAAAATCTAAACCATGACAATCGATGTATTACTGATTTCATGAATAAAGTGCTTCTTTTTTTCTCCCATTTTACAGTGTTTGTTTCACTAAATTCACTTGTAACAGTAGTTTTAACAATCGAGTATTCCTTCAGTAGCCTACATGGTTAAACATTATCTCTAACCCTCAGGTTGTATGTGTTTCATACCTCAGGGGAATAGAGTTCCAAAGCTGGACAAGGCCTTCCTGCAGCGTCGCAGCCCCCGAGCATGTACATCTGCCCCCCAACCTCAGACAGAGTGTGGTAGACGCGTCCAGTGGTCAGACGTGCCAGGCTCTGCCAGTGAAACTCATTGGCACTGGGCACAGCCATGGTTTTGGTACCTTTGTGTATACTATGCTTGGGAAGGGAGCAGGGACGAGGAAAACACACAGACCCAGAGAACGTGTTGAAGTGGAGGTGGATGTGAAAAGTCGCCAATGTAGTATGAGGGGCCAAATGTGAAGAGGAAGTTCTGGGTTGGAAAGTTGAGGCCGAAGCAAAAAAGTGGGTGTGTTAATGGCCAGGCCAATGCTCCATCTTCTTTGGATAGTATGCCTGCTTACACAGGGTCCTGCAAATAAAGATATGAAACAATAGCAGATTTAGTGATGCTACACACATCAGAGCAGCACATGAAACTTTTTGATGCTTTGCAAAAACTGACATTTACAGTAGCTTACAAGATGTACATCACACAACAATTATACAGTAAATCATATTAGATTGATATAAAATGTGTTTTATGTTGCTTGTTCATTTGGTATGACTTTCTATTTCTAGTTTGCTAAACTTAAAGCTTTATTTATTTATTTTTTGCTAACATATTATGACAAAAGAATATGTGTAGCAGAGACTAATGCCACTTAAGAGTTCCACTGTCTGAATGTATCCATTTCAGCATTCAGAGTCAATGCTGGGATACGATATACACTATTCCTATGTCAGTATAAACACAAGTAAACAAGAGAAAAGTTTGCTACTAAATGAAGGGATCTCTCTTTTCTTTTCTATCTATTGTATTGACTTAATTACAAACTGACATGTGTGTTACCATGGAGTATTAATGGAAAATGATTATAATTGAGCCTTTAAGGCAACTCCTCATATTGGTAAATCAAACATTGCTGGAACGTTGCATTTTCTTCTTATAAATGAACAGCAGATGTTTCCTGAATTATGTATGAATGTCCAGTTGTGACAATGAGCTGTTGCCAAATAAATTCAGAAAGAAACAATTTTTCCAATGGCTCTTTTTCGAGTTTATATTTCTTATACTGGTTTCGTCTCAGGCAAATCTCCAATTTCCCATCGTTGATTAGTTGAATAGTCGCGTGGTTAATTCAGATGGCATCCATCCATTAACTTCCGCTTATCTGGATTCGTGTTGTGGAGGCAGCGGCTTAAGCAGAGAGGCCCAGAGCTTCCTCTCCTCTGCCATCTCCTTCAGCTTTTCTGGGGGGCCATGACGGTGTTCCCAGGCCAGCTGAGAGAGATAATCTCCAGTGTGTCCTGGGTCTGCGTCATGATGTTCTCCCAGTTGGACATGGGAGGCATCTTGACGAAATGCCCAAATTATCTCAACTAGCCCGTCAGTACCCATCAGCTGTTTCAAGAGTCCCACAAGTCCCCTAAGCTCAATAGGACTCCTTCTTCAGGCTGACTGCTTCGCTAGGCCAAGGTGCTCACCACCAGGTTCGAGGATTGCTGCCACAGCAGACATCATGAAACATTGTGGACTCAGCTCTGGTCAACTGCCTCAGCAACAGAGGTACAGAACATGGACCCTTTTGACTCTATAAAACAATATAAAAAGCCCTACTACAATATTGAATTTCCCTTCTGGGATAAATAAAGTATTTTTCATTTCATTTTTCATTTCATTTCAAATGTTTTTATACATTCCAGATGGGTCTGCAGGAACAATTGCTCTTTTGAAACCATTACTTGTGTCTTTTCATCATTATATTAACACAATCCACAATGCTTCTATAGATGTCTGTACACCTGCTGATGATCATTAAATTAATAATTATACAATGAAAAAATGTTTAAGTTGTTGTTCATCTGAGTTTGTACCTAATATTAAGATCCACTGGGATCAGAATGATTTTATATTATGGTTTATTTAGTTGGATCAAGCCATGAGAACCAGGTTGCCAAAAATGTTTATTTTAAATGACCCAAATCTACTGCGATGGACTGGTGACCTGTCCAGGTGGACCCCTGCCTTTCACCCAAAGTGAGCTGGGATGGGCTCCAGCAGACCCCCGTGACCCTGCATGGGACAAAGTGGGTATAGATGATGGATGGATGGACCCAAATCTAGCAGGCCTGAATAAATTTTTATTATTATTTTTTTAATTTGGCCCGGACAAGGTACAGGTGATGACCTAAATGGCTCAAATTCAGGCACCTGAACAACTGAGGCAGCTATTCCTGAAACAGAGCTGCCTTATGGAGACAATGCCAAAACTGTAAATTCATTCATTCAGTCAGTCAGTCAGTCAAAAAGGAGCTGTTTTCTTCTTTTAACAAAAATATAATATTCTAAAATCATATTTGGTATTAAACACAGTATATCACACAAATCCAGTACTTGTGAGGGTTAAAAACTTGTCGGCGTTATGGAAGAGACTTTGCTTTCTTATAATATGAATTATTAGTAATTCGATCATTTATTCTAAGCAGGCCTCTGGTCTCTCTGAGGCTGAAAGAGGTCGTCCAACAGGAGATGGCCTCAGGCAGTACGCTGGATTATTTAAGTGTCAGCTGTCTAGGACTTCCTGCACAGCAGCAGCGCTGGAACAAAAGGACGGCTGTGGTCACACAATGGAAAAGTAAACAGACAAATGGTGCATTTGAATGTGTCTGTGGGATGTTCTTCAAAAACATATTGGCTGGAGGAGAAATCTAAAATATCTAAAATGGATATTTTCACTTCTGCTTTTTAGAAAATGTTTTTATCAACCATTCAGCATGTACCTATTAGTCTGCTACGGTGTGTAATTCATTATACAGAAAAACAAATACATTAAAGGCCAGACGAGAGTTTCCTTAAAAATATGTTAAAACAAAAACAACAGGATTCTTTGGACAAATGAGATTAAAACTAAGCTTTATGCTATTCATTTGTGTTTATTGATAGTGTGACAGCAGTCTTTAAGTCTTTAATGTATACAGTGATTCACTGTCTGCTAAGATTCAGACCAGTGCAGTGGAGTGTGTGGGACTGTACTGGACAGCACTGGTAGGTGGACAATGACCTGAAAACGTTCTGCATGCAGGATCTAAGAGTCTTGACACTGAAGAGGTGGAATATCCTGCAGTGACTCGGTCTTTTAAACTCAGCCTCATCTGAGCTGCATTCATTTGCAGAAAACTGAAATAAAGACGGAAAATACCACAAATAAATGCAACCAAAGAAGACCCTGAAAAGCAGCACAGTGGAGGAAACCATTCCTTCATGTTTCCTCCTTCGTGGTTCCAGGAAAATTAAAATTCTTCACAAAGTTTTGATGAGGGAGTTTTTTCTTGCCACTGATGGTGTTGCCATGTGCTCGGGGGTCAAGCTCTGGGTTTCTTAAGTGCCTAGAGATGACTTGTTGTAAATAGGCGCTATATAAATAAATTGAATTGAATTTAATTGAATGAACGCAAATAACACAAACACCAATGAACATTTTGTTTATTGCTATTTCAGTTTGACCAAATACACCTGGTATTACACCAACTTCAGCAAACATAACCCTCTTTAGGGTCCTGAACATCACAGGATGTGATTCCTCAGCCCGTCCTCTGATTTGGACGTGAGCCTCAAATACAGATAAGTCTTGATTTTGAACCTACGCACATAAAACTATAAATAGAATAATTTTTGTAAGTGCCAATAATACCAAAAGTTGTGTCAATCCAGATGTTCGGACACATGTGCTGGATGTGTTTTCAGTCTTATGTAGTTTTCTGTAACATGTTAACATTTAAACAAACTCTTTCTTCATTGTTCTTAAACCATACTTTTAGAAAACATTTAGGAACATTTAGGATACAATTTTAAATGTGTTATATTTTTTCTTTAAGTTCCTTGCATCTTACATACCCTGTGAAGCAACTAATGCCAGCGCAGTTCAGTTGATTTATCACAACTCCACACTTTACTTTACATCAGTTATTGTACTGGTTTAATTATTCCACAAAACATTGCCTCCGGAGGGAACATAATTCATATTTAATCTGAACTACAGATAACGATCTGGTATTTATTTTAACAGGAAAAGGAACATTGTGCTTATGACCAGTTAGATAGGAGGAAATCAGCTGGATTTTCTGCTCTAAGACTGAAATAGTTCAAATGTTAAGCATTTGGCAGAGTTTGTTGTTCTCTTTCTTTGGTCAAACATCAATCCATCCATTTTCTTTGCTAGCTTCATTCGTGGGGGTCATTGGGAGGTTAAGTCTATCCAGCAGACAGTTTAGGAAAAAAACAAATAAAAAATACTAAACTGCATGTTGTATGTGCTGTTGGTCAACATGCAGCTTCATAAGTGATAGTCTATGACCTTTTCACAAGCTGACACAGTTTCCTGAGGTCATAATGAGCTCTATGGGCATACACAGTCAAAATATCACAGGAAAACAGTACAACAGCTCCATTTTAAACTATGTATTTTCACTTCTTTTCATAACAGCAATTTTAGGGGGCTGTTAGCTAGACAGAGCATTCCAGTTCCTCCTTTTACCACAGGGGGCCTCTCACCAGGAGTCAGCTCCATGACATTTCACCTCAGCATTCAACTCTGACTACGGCTGATGCACCTGTGCAACTGCGACAGATGTGGCTAACTCCTCAGGAATGAGACGTTGTTCTTTAGATTTAATTTTATTGTGTCCTATCCACCTGTGTATACCATAACTGATGTTCTGCCATGTCTATTTGTGCCTGGGGCCCCCTCCTCTGTTCTTCCCACCCAGTCCCTGATGGGGGCAAATAACTGGGAAATTGAGAACTGGTCAAGAGTGCACTGGGAAACATACCTATAGCCACCAAAGCGCTTGTTCATCCGCTCACATCAGAGGCCATCCACTGGGCTCACACTTCTTCCTCCAGCTGTCATCCTGGGCTCCACTGAACCTTGTCTGTGGTAAAGATTTTGGTGACCTTCCATGGAAAAGGATGTGAGGGTGTATGTTGTGAGGTATGTACCTGTTACTGCACCTTCTTCCCATTCTTCAACACTCCTGGTGAAATATCTCTCTGGACTTTGTCTCTGGACTGCCAAAGTCTGGAGGTAACACCACAGTACCTACTGTTGTGGACGTTTCTCTGGGATGGTTTCATTACTCTGCCTCAGCTACCTTCTGCTAAAGAGACTGCTGAAGTGCTGTTGTCTCATGTCCTCAGAAATCCTTAGGACATAAGAGCCAGATCAGGGACCACGGTTCATACGTCGTTTCTGGGAGGTGTTCTACAAACTGCTTGGGGTCACAATGAGCCTCTCTGGTTACCATCCTCCATCCAGTAGGCAGTCTAAGCACCTAAACCAGGAGCTGGAGACAGGTTTGCTCGTTCTAGTTACCTGAGTCTAGTTTTCCACTTGGACCAAGTAGCTCATGTGGGTTGAGTTTACCCACAACATCCTGGCTTGTTTTTGCTTTGTGCTCTGTGTTTTTTCTTTTTTCCTGTTACCACCCCTCTCATTTCAGATCTTACCTTCTATTGTGTGTCCTCAACGGTTGCTGGTTACCTGAACTGATGTGTTGCACATTTGTGTTTAAGCTCTTAAGGCCAGAGTTCAGAAATCATAGTTTTATGAAGTCTTTCTGGAGTGAGATAGGTTCTATGAATGAGACTAAGCTGAAGGAGCCTATGACGACTATTATACGAGAAATTTTGAGTTGCGCAGCGCTTCCCCACAGTTTTTAAAGGTAAAACTGATATCTTGTTCCCATTTAGCCCTAGATTTCAGAGTTTTATTTGCCAGGAGGTCCAATATTCTGCTATATATCAAGGACATCATGCCCTTTGGGGCGCTGAATGCCCTTCAGAATGTTATCAGTTACAGGAGATTCTAGAGGGGTTGGGTGTCCACCCTGTTGGGAGCAAATGAAATGCCTGACCTGCAGGTATCTAAAGAAATGTACAGCAGGGAGATTAAAGGTATCTTTTAACTGTTCAAAGGATTTGAGTTTATTATTTTCATAAAGGTCGCCAAATGTTTTAATCCCCATACTGTGCCACCTCTTAGTGAGACCGTCTCTTAGTATTGGTGGTAGTGCAGGGTTATTATGAAAGGGGGTGCTGTTGTGCACTACTTTCACACTATGGGTACGTAGTTGTAGAACTGACCATAATTTAGACATATGGTTGAAAAATGGATTATCTGTGCCATCCTTCAAGGTATGATTGGATTTAATAAAGGTGATACCAACCAGTGGCACATCATCTGCATGGAATTGCTCTTTTTGCTTCCAAGCTGGAGGGTTGGGCCTCTCTGTCTGCTAGAACCAGATAGTTCTTAGCTGAGCAGCCCAGTAAAAAAAAAATTAAAACTGGGGAGTTTCAGCCCACCATGTGGAGGAGTGTTATTCAGGGTCTTAATTTTGATTCTGAGTACCTTTCCTCTCCATATAAACCTGGATATCACACCTTCTAGTTTCTTAAGAAATTTAAACTGGGATTAATATGGGAAGGGTTTGAAATTGCAACAGCAAGTTCATCTTTATACAATTCATGAGCTCTCTCAGAGAAATGGGTAGTTGCATCCATCTGTCCAGGTCCTTCTCTACCTTCCTAACAGTGTGTCATAGTTAAGTGAGAAAGTCTTATCTAACCGCGTGGGAATCTCTAAGCCCAGATACGTGACATATTCAATTTGTATCCGAATATTTCACTATATGTATTAACCAAGTCTACAAGGGCCGGCAGTGGTGGATAAATTCGTGAAGAGTAGGATGATATCATCTGCATACAAAGAGATAAGATGGTTTGCGTCCCCAACCCTGACCCCTGAGATCGAGGGGTGGGTCCTTATTGCAATAGCTAAGGGCTCCATTGCTAACACGAAGAGCAGGGGTGACAATGGGCACCCCTGTTGGGTAACTCTTGAGAGGGAAAATGGAGGCGACATGTCTGAATTTGTTTGTAACATGGCTGTAGGGTTACGGTATAACAGTTGAATCATACTTAACATATTTGGGCCTAAGTTCATTTTATGTAGAACCACAAAGAGGAAGTACCATTCGATGCAGTTGAAGGCTTTTTCTGCATCAAGTGAGTTAGCCAGAGCTGGGTCACTCAGACTCAAAGGCAGTGCACTAAAAGGAACCTCCTAACGTTGTCTATTGATGGCTGATTTTGAATGAATGCAGTCTGGTCTGTATCAACCAGACAGGGAACTATTTTCCCAAGACAAATGGCTATAATTTTAGGAAGCAGTTTGTTATAGCCTTGACACCATCATGGCAACACTCACCTCTCCTCCAGGCTGTCACAGCTGTCTTCAGCTGTCCCAGAAAATTGAAGAATTGGAACGTAGCATATCCAACCTTCACTGGATCTGGAAAGAGGAACTACTCCTCGACTCTGTGCTCGTTCTGGGCCCGGGTCCTACTAGCGACTCAGCTGAGCTGGACTCCACCATCCCCGTTTCTGCCTATATGAGAGGGACGCATCTCCAGTCACAAAAGGTAAAGCAGTACCTGCCGAACCTGCATCTCCACCAGAGTCGCAGCCGACCGTCTTTTCTGGTCCGTCAGCGGCAGTTCCTCCACCTGCTCCTGATGACACCTGGACGCGACTTGGGGCAAAGCCAAAGATACTGGAAAGCTCCACACCTTCTCACCAGGAGCCGTGGTCCGTCGTTGGTCCTCGTGGCAAGGCAGGCCAGCTTTCTTCCTGGGTCCAGTTTCTTCACACATGGAATATCCAACTGGAAAACAAGTTTGATATTCTCAACCTCGGGGATTTCCCGCCTCTTGCAAAGGCGTCCCATTGTTCTCCCCCGTTATCCACCGCCTTCGGAGAGCTGGAAGCCACAGGATCTGCAGGCTCCCCACGTGCCAGGATGCACCGCTCCACACCGCTGTTCACTCCAGCACCACAGCGGAGATGCACCGCCGCTGCTCCGCTCCCTGCCCAAGGCGAGGAGCCCCGGCTGTTACAGACTGTAGCAGAGCACTACAGCACAGAGGTTGGGGAGCTCACAGCGGGGCCGGCACCAGGAGTAGACTCCCCAGCATCCCCTGTTTACCCCAACTACAGCTATAGTCGAGAATTTCATTATTAAACATGTCCGGTTCTTTAATGCTGTCACCTATTGCTTCCCTGGTGCCACAGTTCCTGTTATTTTAGAAAAACTCCGGGACCTGTTGCACTCACTTCCATCCTCAATCAAGAGGATCATTGTTCATGTTGGTTTTAATGATACGTCCCAACACCAGTCTGAAGTGGCGAAAAGGGACTTTTTAATGTGCTGACCAACTGCGGCAAGGCTGTTTTTGTCTCTGGGCCCCTTCCCTCCTTAAACCGCAGAGTAGTTTGTTTTAGTCGGCTCCTGAGTCTGAACACCTGGCTCCAGTCCACTTATCAAGAGCACGCTACATTTTATTGACAATTTTAACCTGTTCTGGAACCATTCCACATTCTACCGGGTGGACGGGATCCACCCCAGCAGACTTGGTTGGCCAACAATATTCGACAAGCTGTCCAGACCATGGTCCAGACAGGTGACTGACTCATTACCCCCTCTTCCTCTGTGGTGCCTACACAGGTCATCACTCCAAGTACAGGCGCTCCCTATTACCCACTTTTGGCACCAGATAATTCACCAGAACCCAATCCTATTAAAACTCAGATGACAGTCAGGTCTGTTCAAGTGGGAAAAAAAACAGGAAAAGTCACATCTTCATTCTTCTTTTAAAATGATTATCATATCCAGTGATTTTAATCTGCACATAGACAATTCTAATAACCATTTAGCACGGGACTTTACTGATCTTCTCAGCTCAATGGATTTTATTCAACACGTCACGCAGCCGACTCACAACAGAGGACACACTCTGGATCTGGTCATCAGCCATGGCCTTCCCACTCTGTTGTTGACTTGGCTGTGTCTGACCATTACTGTGTGTTTTTTAGCATCACCAGTCTTAAGCAGCAGGAGGCCCTGGTGTGAACTATGATGAGATGCTATCTGACTCCTGAAGTGGTTGCAGATTTTATTGAGATTTTACATAAATGTCCTCCAGTCATTTTAACAGAATCCTGTGATTTTATTGTTGAAATTTTTAACAGAAAATTAAAGTCAACCCTGGATCAAGGCTTTCCACTCAAAATAAAAAAGATAAAAACAAAATTGATATCCCGTGGAGAAAAAAGACAAGGAATAACTATTTTTCTAATATGATTTCTAATTACAAAAATAACCCCAAGTTCCTTTTTGTCACAATAGACCGTTTAGTTAACCCTGATTTTAGTAAATATTGAAATACAACAAGCATCTCTTTATGTGAGGAATTTGCTGACCACTTCAGTAGTAAAATAGATATTATCTAGATTTAGCATTTTATCAGAACAGAGGACTATTTTAAATAACAAAGACTTGCTTTTAACTGAGGAAACACTGGACAGTTTTGCCCTGGTTGATTCTAAGACACTTGGTAGAGTTTTCTCCCAAGTAAACAAAACCACCTGCCTTTTAGATCCCATTCCCACATCACGTTTAAAGACACTTTATGGATCTCTTGAAGGTGAGCTTTCAGATATTGTAAATTGTTATCTTCAGACAGGCGTCTTTCCTGCTGCTTTTAAAACAGCAGTGGTGAGGCCCCTTCTGAAGAAGAGCAATTTGGACCCAGATGTTCTTCTTAATTACAGATCAGTATCCAATTTATCATTTTTACCATATATACCATATAAATTGTCAGTGCTTGTGGTTTAGCCTGCAGCCAGCAAAAAAATGCCACAGGAACTTCTTCAGGTCCCTTTTCCTGTGTCTTTACATAAACCTGTTACAGGTCAGTTTTTAACAAGAGTTCAACTAAATTCTTTAACACACGTGAAAGGCCGTTGGGCTAAATTCAGCCCCCCACTTCATTTTATCTGGCCTGTGAGAGCATACAAAGACAATCATAAACTTCTAACTAGAACATTTCTGAGGAAACATTTCGGTCAGTATTGACATCAAGAAGTGGAATAACTGAGGTGGAGAGCAGCTGGTTTAAGTGAAAAAGTCATGATTTAACAAACGTTGCTCATTTTTGTCAAAAGCAGAAATTTTTTTTATAACAAAAGTTTGTAATTTGAGGAAAAAACATGCAATTTTACAGCTGTTTTCATATTTTGTCAAAATGTGGCAAAAAAGCTGATATTTTTAAACAATTTCATTTCACAACCAATGAACTGGTGAATCTGAGAACATAGCTGCCTGAAAAAGTAAAGAATAACTGTCCCTTTAACGGTAATCATAGTGACAATGTGGCCCCGAATGTCACCTCTGCTTTAACACAAGGACACATGTACCGCACCCTACACACAATGAAGTCATCAATATTTCCCCTCATTTAGTCCCAGATGTAATAGTTCTGTTCATTTACTTCAAACATCAGATGTCAGACCTGGGAATGACTTCATGCACAAGTTGACAAAAGTTCCAGCTGTTTGCTGACAGTTTACTTGCTTTATTTTACCACTTTATCTGTGGGATGTCCTGAAAATATAGAGCCAACTAAGGAAAAACCTTGACTTTAGTCAGCTCTGTAACACTTAACTGTCTTCTAAGCTTCAAGCAAAAGCCCCTTCGTTTCTGGTGCTTCAATCCAAACCCTCACCGCTTCTTTCTCTCTCTCTTTTTTTTTGTTTGTTACAGATTATATATTCAAGGGAAGCAATTCCCACATAAAGGGGCGCAAGCTTAAATTTGGTTTATTCTTTCTCTTTATGTGGCCGTAATGATCTAATCTCAAATCCATATCTTCAGTGTTTCCCTGCCATTCTCTTTTTATTTTGACTTTTTTTTTTTTTTTAATCTTACAAAATCCAAATTAACTGAATGCTTTCTCATTTACTCTGGCATTTTTATTTGTTATGTAGAGTGTGTGAAGTGGTGTTTCTCTGTGCTTCCAGTTTATGAATGGATTGCATGAGTCAGCACCTGCTGAATGTTGACTCAGCAGCTGCAAAAGCCACCTGCTTCTTTCTGCCTTCTGTCTTTGACAGGAAATATGTTGTAAATCAAAGTTTGTAACAACAAAAAAGATCGATGGAGGAGAAAATAGATTAAAAACTGTGTTCATTAGAATCTAATTGCTTATCACCATGGTTACCGTTAAAGGGATAGTTTTTACTTTCTCAGCTTGCTGTGTTGTCAGATTTCCCACTAGTTCCTGTAGAAGAAAGAAAGAAAAAGCGAACATTTGTCACATCTCAAATTTCACAAAATTTGTGACTTTTTTTCATAAAATTGACACTTCTGTACGAAAAAAGTTTTTTTTTAAATAAATATTTTGCTTTTTTGTAAAAAGCTAATTTTGTTGTAAAATGGTGGATTTTATAATATCACTTTTCTTTTCAAAAACAGGAATTTTTGTCACACATTCCCAAATTTCTCAAAAAACTTTATCTTAAAATTTATATTTTTCTGTTAAGATCTAACCCCCCCCAACACACACACACACACACACACACACACACACACACACACACAATTAAGTTGGTTTTTTTTATCGTAAAATCACAAATTGTGTAAAATCTTTTGCAAATGTTTACTAAATCATTAACTTTTTGACACACAACTGGCTGCTCTCCACTCTCCATCAAGAACGTTCAGCATTGGAGGATACAGTTTGGTCAACTTCTCATGTCCT
This sequence comes from Arrhamphus sclerolepis, assembly GCA_037176975.1. Taxonomy (NCBI): domain Eukaryota; kingdom Metazoa; phylum Chordata; class Actinopteri; order Beloniformes; family Hemiramphidae; genus Arrhamphus; species Arrhamphus sclerolepis. The sequence continues at coordinate 5,002 of JBAMYA010054080.1, read as the reverse complement.
TCTTTCTGATAATGTTCTCAGTGACTTACCTTCCCCTTTATTTATAATGGATCTCTAAGGTATGTCAGCTATGAAGATGTGTTTGTTCGACCTCTTTTGCCTTCAAAGATATGGCTTGTGTCAGATGGGGGCCTAAAAACGTGCCGCTGTCATCCTTGGTCTGTGATTCACTGAAGGGTAAGGTTGATCGAAATGACAGAGATCTGGCAAAGCCACATCAGGCGATGCTGCCTGATGCATCATTTCATCTGAGGTTAGGCTGAGGTTACATCTCCACAAATTCTCCAGAGAGGACTTGTTCTTCCTTACTAGGGGGTGCCCAGTCTCTGAGGTCTTAATTATTAATGGTTTTGGTTATTCTTCAGTTCCACCATAGCAGTGTAAATTTAGTGGTATATTTTCATATCTATGAAACTTAGTTCAAATATTAATGACTCAGGTCACGGTTTAGTTATTAAATAATGCACACTAAACTGATACAACGGTCATAAGTCATTTTTATCGTTTACATACAACACAGTCATAATTTAGCATCATATTTAGACAATCTAGAACATTTCTCAGGAAGTTTCAATGCGACTCTCCGTTTAATTCAGTTCCAACATCAAAAAGTGGAGTAACTGAGGTGGAGAGCAGCTGGTTTATGTCAAAAAGTCAAGATTTAGTAAAAGATTGTTGATCATTTTTGTCAAAACTGGTGGGATTTTTTTGTTTATGTTTTTTTTAAATAAACTTTTTTTTAGTGCTGGGCAACGATTCAAATTTTTTATTGTAATTAATCAGAGAAAAATATTCAATAGCAAATTCAAAAGTAGTGTATTACACACTTTTATTTGAAACTGAAGTGTAATTATGTTTGCTTTGCAGTCACTTTAAACAAATAATTCAATTTCAATTCAATTTATTTATATAGCGCCTATTTACGAAAAGTCATCTCTAGGCGCTTAAGAAACCCAGAGCTTGACCTCCGAGCACATGGCAAACAAGGTGCTTTTTAACAGCAGTAATCCCTTTACACAGATCGAAATTCAAACATTAACATAATCAAATCTATATTAATCTATATATATATTTTTTCGCATAAGGGAGTTTTTTCTTGCCACAGATGGCGTTGCCATGTGCTCTGGGGTCAAGCTCTGGGTTTCTGAAGCGCCTAGAGATGACTTGTCGTAAATAGGCGCTATATAAATAAATTGAATTGAATTGAATATATTAAACCAAATACATTAATATTTTATTTTATCTAGTTTTCTTATAGAAAGACGAGTTAGCCAGAGACACACTCATAATATTGTAACAGGCACCTACAGATCAACAGCACGTTAACATTTATGAATCTTTTTTCTGAACAGGAAATTCGCATCAAAAGTATTTGAAATGTGTGTATTTGTGTGTGTATATATTTCTCCATTCCTGCATTTGAGTACAATTTAACAGGTTGTTAAGACACCTACTTTTGCTTAAAAGTAAAGTCTCTATATTCAAGTAGTTCAAACATGCATCAGCCTGCTTTTAAACTTTAAATTTTATTTATTATTTTCTGATTTAGTTTTTGTTGTAACAGAACAAGCCTTTGTGCCAAGCAGTGGTACAGACACTCAAATAATTAAATACTCAATGAAACACTCAAATGAATAATAATTTCTAACTTAAGCATACTTTAAACATATTCTAGATCGCTAGAACGATCGCTGCCTCAGACTCTCAGCATCAACCTCCTCTGAGAGATAGAGATGGATTAATGTTGTTTTTCTACGGACAACTTAAATAGGTACACTTGAAGCCTGCCTACATCTGATCAACATGGAAGCTTGTGTCAAACATGATTAATGACAAAGGTCACTATGCACCTGGTTTGATACATGAGCGATGCCCAATAGATTCCATGAACATAAGGCCCTCTGTAGCCAAGCACCAGCTACTGGTCACTCAAGAGTGTTTATTTAACAAACCAACCCATGCGAGAGCTGGATTGACTACAAGACTGTCAATGACTTGAAGCTACATATCAACAGGACATTTGGAGCCTGTATCAAGAACCCAACAAAACTGTTGAGGCCAATTCAAAGCCAATGTCAGCATTGATCATGCTTTGGTCCCACCACTCTAAATTAACTCCCTCAAAGGAGTCCAACTATACTGGTTCCAAAGTGGGACATTCATCAGCCACCTCCTTTCAGTGGACACAGAGCTGCATGCCAACAAACTTTGGAGACCTATAAATACTCGCACACAACAGCTAAGACTTTTCATGTTAAATCACTGAAGATCCTCCCCCGAAGACAGCTTCGCATCACTGGATGCCTGTTTCACTCCTCACCCATCCTTTTCTTAAGCCTCCTGACAAGTTAACTTTCACTAATAGTAATGTGATCGGTCAGTGCACGGAGGGGACTGAAGCCGCCCCAGTCCTGACTGAGACATCATATCACACACTCTTGCCGTCACTTCTCTGTCACTGAGCCTATATGGTGTAACTAACTCAAATGTGGCCAAGACGAAGCCCGTTTGCAGGAAAATTAATAAAAATTTATTTTTTGAAGAGGATAGCAAGCAGAGATTTAATTTGTAAAGAGGGCTTGAGGAAAAAAAAAGAAAAACAACTAAACATATCTCATTTAATTTCTTCAAATAACAATGTGACATGTTATGAAATTTCTTTTATTTTCTGTGACTGTAAGAGTTACAGAAAAAAACTCTCCCACCCATGTAATACATGTAGTTTTTAAATCAGGTGACAACTTTTTTTTTTTTTTTTAAACAACATACTAAGCTAAACCTAAAGTCTAAGCTGTTTAGTGTTCAAACACAGCAGGTCTGGATTCATCTGACCAAATTTTCCCCCAAATTGTTAGGGCGAGGCAAGTTTATTTGTATATCACATTTCAGCAACAAGGCAACTTAAAGTGCTTTACATGATGAGAGAGAATAAAACACAAATACAGAAAATACAAAGAAAATAGAACACTGATACAGTAAAAGTTATAGAGTTACACTGCAGTATCCGATATTAAAATGGCTTAAAAACTAAAATGGTTTAAAAAAAAAAAGGAAAATGCTGTGTCATCTGCATAGTTGTTGGTAATTTATCTTGTTTATTATAATCTAACTCTTTGAGTTAGTATTAAACCCTTTGAGTTCAAAAATAAGTACATCTGTGTTGTTTCTGTTCAAATTACGGCACATCCAAGGGCTTAGAATTGCTTTTGTCATTGCTGGGGGCACATAAATTCCCTGTGATAACATGGTAGAATGCATCTCATTAAGTTTAGATCAATTAGCAATCGTTATGTCCCTCTGCATTTCTGCTGGCTCTGTCACAACTGTATGGAGGTGTGGCACTAATTGCATCATTGGCTGCACCTGTGCAGCTGAGGATATAGGATCTACCTGGTGTGGCTCACAGGTAGAGGTCCATGACTGTGGTTGCTGTTGGATTTTAGTCATAAACCTTTTACTTTAAAAAATTGAATGACTGAATGAATGAATGAATAAATAAATAAATAAATAAATAAATAAATAAATAAATAAATAAATAAATAAATAAATAAAACAAAACGTGAGAAGGGGATACCTCTCCTCACCATCCCATTAGGAATTGGTTTTCATAGCGTGGGTTATCGCTGTCGGCGGCGTGGGGGCGTCACCCGCACGAACACGGGCATGAGCCGGGGGACACACTATTCACTTTTGGGATGGACTTATTATTGTTTAGGTATATATGTGGGAAATATGGTGTTTTGGGAAAGACTGATGAACTGCGGGGAGTTGTTGTTGCTTGTTTTTTGCTGTCGGGACTTTACTATTCACGTGACTGAAGCGGGGCCGCGCTTGGTCGTGTCTCTACTCAGAACATTCACACAAACATCCGTCGCTGTTGTTAAACTCTTTCTTGACAACATCTCGGGCATATAGTGTGGTACCCACTGTTGAATGTCCCATTTACACGTTTTCCGTTGAAACTTTGGCTAAACGGAACCGCAACTCCTCACACACTTCCTGCTCTTCTGCTCCGACTGCTCCTATGCGGGAGCGCGCGTCCCTATAGAGGTGCTTTTTCATCTGATTGACGGCAGAGGGCGCAGTCAATTGTGTATGGGAGTGTATTGTTTGGGTAATCGCTTTAACTGTGAATTCTAATGGACAATGCAAAGTAACAATAATGTGCTTTGTTTACTTTAAACTGTGGTTATATTTTACCTCTCTATCATATTCTTATGTGTTTAAAAATTGGTTAATGTTAATTTAGTTTGTTAATTTCCTTTGGTTTTTGGTTTTTCCTGACTGGGCCAAATTGGCTTAAGGGTGGGCAATATTTAAAGGTGCCCTCTTCTGTATTAGAGTGAAGTCAAGGTAGGTCTGCTGGCTTGCTGAGAGGCTGGTAATGACTGCTACTGTGAGAACTTAAGTGCTGATTTACTTGCATCCAGTTTTTGTTTAGTTTATTTTTCCTGTTCATATTTTGGTGATCAGTGCACTATTTATTTTTGGAAGGGTTGTATTGCCAATAAAGCAAGTATTCTTGAAAAGAAAACCGCCAAGCTGCTACCTCCTTCTTCCAACTTGTCTACACCAAGTCCACTCTTATTCCATCCTGAGTCGGTGCGGCCACTCGGTCACTCACAAACATCCTGTGTTCAGTCTCATTTTACAATTGCAACCCTTGAGCTGGGTCATAACACAAATTGGAGCCTTGTCCAGGGAAACTCTGAACAAGTGGAGACTGAATTTGGAGCCAGTAAAGGTTTTAAGGTCACTAAACCAGTAATTTGTTTTGTTTTTCAGTTGAGCCATCTATTGAGTGAATTGGTGTCTCAGATTTACTCCCATGTCCACTTTTGAGGACGCTTGTGTGATGTTTGTGTTTTTGTGTGTCATGACCTTGGTGTGTTTGTCATCCCACTACTACTCCCATGTTGGATCACTTGAGTTGCTGGCTGAGTGACAGCAGTGGTTGTGAGCTACACTCGTGATCATTGTGTGTGGGTTTGATTTTGTTGTG
>JBAMYA010054064.1:0-30865 GCA_037176975.1 Arrhamphus sclerolepis | reverse complement strand
ATCTGTTTTATCAGCTACACAGATTATAACAGCAGCAGTTTTCATATGAACTAAGAGAGGCAAACTAGTTTGTGAAACTATTATAGCAGAACTTTAATAATTACATCATGGCAAAGCTAAAAGGAAAATCCACATTTTTATGAATGCAACATCAAGTTTTATGAGAAATTCTACTTAGTTTTTGAAAGGATTTTTTAAATCAAGCACATGAAATAAACAAAAAAGGTGATGATGATGAAACTTACATCTCTGGCTGAAGAACTCTGAAAGGCTTCTTCATCAGCCCTCCTTCGCTTGGATGGTCTTGATGTTTTACCGTCACTGCTACTAATGGACACAGTGAGGACACTCCCACTGGGGAGAGGACACTCCACTGGGTGAAGGCAGTGTTGTGGAAGGAGGTGGCTGAGATGTGCCTGAATCTAATTACAAAAAAATAAAATAAAAATACACAATTCACTTCATTAGCAGAAATGCTGTGGATCAGATTTGTAATCAGCCATGCATGAAATGCTATATTCCAGAGAGAAAAGGAATAAACTGAAACAAATGGCCAAAAACCTGGCAGAGGACAACTGTTTTCTTAGGCAATTATCACTTCAAGTGGTTTGTACTTTATTTGATAATATTAAAATTGGAAGCAAAGTAATTTAATGCAATAGAGACATCTGAAATAAGCACTGCTATTAATGCCATGTAAAACTAGAACACCCTAAATTTACCATTGTTGTGACTCTCAGATGACAAAACAAACTCCTTCCAATGTGGCTAATTCTGGAAACACGGCTTCATCAACCTCAGTGCTAGAATCATCTTCCACAGTAATCTTGTCCACAGGGATGGAAAACTTTGCTTCCCTAAATTATGAGGTTAAAAGACAACATGGAAATTATTTAAATCATAAAATGTAATGGCCACCACTTGGTGGGAATTACTGGTAATCATATGCCAATCTGGACATTTACCTTCAGAAATGAATTCCTCAAAATCAGGAGTTTGTAATTTGATGTATTTCTTGTGGTTCTGATACTGCACCTTAATTATCATTTTGCCAACTACAGCAGAGTTTGTCCAGAGGGAGAGGTGGGCATAGAGTGATGAAAAGACATTTTAGAAATCCCTTAGATGCTAATTTAAAAGACAAATATTGATCACAACCTGAAGAACAATCAAAAGCTTTTACTACACTCAATTTCTTTCTGATGGACTAAAACATAGTTTTTGTAAACATCACATGGATAAAGACCTCTGCATAGCGCACAGCTGCATATGAGACCATCCTGGGGGTCTCAGGAGGAGTTTCACCACGGAGCACAGCTCCAGCGATGATGTCACATGACGTTCATTCTTTAACAAATCTGTGAAAATGCATTTGACTCATCAGACATAACGTCGCACAAATTATTCAATATTGTTTCAATTTCTTTCAGTTCGTCAATTGTTTCTCTCTGATTTTGCAGAACAGCATTCATCAGCATCCATCCTCCTCCAGACCGCGCATGCACTTGGAGCGTGCCTGTATGGTCTCCATGGTTACCATTTTCACCAATAACATTGATCGGCTTGCTCATTTAAATAGACATTGACATTCACGAGGTGCTTTGCATTGATCATTTATGGTTGAATGTGGGCGTGTAGAGGGCAGACAGGAGGTGGAGCCTGGTACGCAAACGTTGATCTATAAAGGGAAATTGCTTACTGGTGTACGTTCGTAGGCTTTTATAAATCGGAATCCTTGTTTTGTGTACGAAAATTCTAACGTTTTGGCGCTAGAAATCTTTCAGGATGGAATCTATGCAATGTTTTATAAATGAGGCCCCAGGTGAGCAGGCGGAAGACAGCAGTCAGATCTCTCTGGCAACACCATTTAACAGCTGCACATGGCGGACGTTCACATTGCAGCAGTACAGGCCCCAGTTTTTATGAGCTGTTACTGTAGATTGCAGAAGAATGAATATGTGCACTAGTTTTAGGATTTCATATAGTTTGGATGTGACTAAAAAGACTTTGAGTAATGCATACATATTCTATTCTATTCTATTATTTGTAGATCCAGTCTGTCCTCTTGTTGAACTTATTTTGGAAGAAAAATCCACAGGGGTTTATTTCTTTTTCTTTTGTGGCTGTTCCACAGACTGCCAAGTGAAAGCTGTGGTGGCAAACCATGGTTTTGATCCCTTTTCAGTAACAATTGATTTTTTTTTTTCTCCATATAATATCCAGTTGTGGAAGCATTCATACCTAACCTGACATGTGAAGTGATTTGGTGCACATCGTTGCACATCTCTATTGCGTTTGTAAGATATGGAGGCAAAAAAGGCAGCTGAAGGTGTTACACCTCTGAGCCAGCAGCAAAGGTAAAGTCAGAGTGGAAAATGCAAGTGACTGCTGGCAAGGTCAAAAATACTCTAACCAAGAGTTCTGCTGTTACAAAGCACACACAGATACGATGTTTTTGGCTAGTATGGAAAAGTAAAAAATAAATAAATAAATAAATAAATAAACCATGGCTAAATGAGGATAACTCCTTTGAGGCAATTTGCATCGTTTGAAACTCCGATCCTTTGTATGAGGAGGAAAAAAATATTCAATTAGAAGTAAACCAACATTTTTTATGGAGCAAAAGATGTATATTTTATCAGCACTGGAAGATCAGAGAGTCTTGACGATATAGTTACCATGCTTGTAAGGGAAAGCATAACCGGAGGCATAACCAGAGGCTTTCCACGAATAGCCGGCATCTAGAAGTGGTATTATTATTATTAGCAGGTAATCACCGGGGAGTTGAGGTAACTGTGTAAAAATAAATAAATAAATGAATGAATTTTTTTTTAAAAAGAGAATTCAAATTTCAGTTGGGTGGAAGCAAACATTTAGAGGTTACAGAAAAACTGCAAGTGGAGACTTACCATGTAGAGCAGACAGTGAATTTGGAGGCTGACTGACTGGGTGTATTTAGAAAGTCTCAGAGCAAACATCTGCTGCTCAGCTGACTGAAGAAGTCACAGATTAAAATAAATACTATTACAGTTCTTGTATTATGATACATGCGTCAGACTAATAAAACCATGGAACAGCCTATTATGCAAAAGGTGAGTAGGTTTATCCGAACTTACAAAGCAAATTCCTGTCTAAGTCCCCCGACACTGAGGCTTTGCTGAAGCAGACGCAGGAACCACGGAAACGAAAAAGACTGACTGTGAAATGCTTTTTGTCAGCAGGCACTTCAGACGTGATTTTTGAGAAGACAAGACTTTAGAAAAGTTAGAAAAGATCAAGGAATTGTCCTTTAGAGAAGAAAAAACAAACAAAACAAAAACCCCGTTCATCACCTTTGCCCCCACCTTTGATGCAGTATTCAGATTTGCATTTATGGTCTTCAAACAGAGCAGATGCCACAGTTGATTTAGCCGATGCTTGATTGACTCAATCACAAAGACGGCCTACTATGTCTGGTGATCAAAACCAGAGTGGACTGGAGGGATTTGTGTTGGAGATGGCTGTCGGTTCAGACAGCACAGCTGATCTAATAGGGAACAAATCTAATTTCTAATCTAATCCCTGAGCAACTTAACAAAAGCAGAAACTTTATTAGATCAATTTATGTTCTTAATCATTTTATTGTATTCTATATGTAAACAAGTGATCGCCAGAGAGATGAGATAATCTTACGACATTATCCTCGGGTACATGACGGGCATCTGTGTTCAGTGGCTGAAGAGGAAGTTCTAACAGAGGTATTATTCAAAGTGATGATGAAAAAGGCCCAGCAAGTGTTTCTGTCAGTCCCTGTGGAAAATATCAATACAAAATATACCAGGAATAAGTACTGTTGTTTCCAGTTCTTTTAAAAAAAAAAAAATTTAATTTATTAAACATATATATTAAATATATATTTTTAATATATGTTGTTAGCTACAGCCTCGAATCAGAAAAAAAAAGTTTGAGGACGTCATGGTAGATAACTAAAACAAACATTAGCAAATATTAAAGAAAGAAAAAAGATATGGAGGAAGAAATGATGATGTTTCCTACATGTGTTGTTTCTTCTTTTTTTTTTCAACTTTATTTCCTTTGTTTTTATATATCCATTTGTGCATTTCAAGTTTGGGACTAAGTGAATTAAAGACTAGTGTTTCAAGTTTTTGGTTTTTATTAGCTGTGTCCCAATCCAGCGGCCGCATCCTTCGAAGGCCACATTTGAAGGCCGATTACATCACAGCGACGTGCCGAAGGCTGTCCCAATTCAAAGGGTCCTTCAAATGCGGCCTACAATTGCGTCTTTCTTTTCCTCGATTTGAAGGACGGGTTCGTGTATCCTTCGCAGCCCGTCCTATCCCGAGATGCATTGCGAGTATACCGGAAAATTCTATAGTAGCCGGGACGGAGCTGTGTACGCAAAAATTAAAAGCCTAAAGACATTACGGTGATAGACTTGTCATTTGTGTAGACATTTTTGTATTTTATTTTGACAGAAATCATCAAGACGCAAAAGAGCTCGTACAGCGGGTCCCGTAGCTATTGCCGCTTTTATTAAGCTTTCATTAGCTTTTATTAAGCTGATAAAACAGAAAAGCTGCCTCTTCATGGGCGCTGTCGTAGTTCTAAAATTAAAAAAGTAATAAAAAAATCTTAACAAATTTTCGATCTCCATTCTCTCTTCGGTTCAGTCACGGTTGCTGTCACGGTTGCTAGGCAACAAAACGTACGCTGAGGTAAGGGCATATGAAGGCTAGACAGTCCCAATTCACAGCCACTGACTTCCGGCCTACCCGGCCTTGGGAGGACGCGGCCTACGTAGACTACGTAGGACGGGTCCTTCGAAGGATGCAGCCGCTGAATTGGGACAAACCTGGAGTGATATAATTTGAAACACATGATGTCAATATATGATGATGATCATAATTTGACTTTGATGAATATAAATGTGTGACATCATATTGTTTTTTTTTGTTTGTTTGTTTGTTTTTAACACTTATCACCCCAAACTCACATAAAATATACTTTATTTGCTCTGTTGTAAAATAAACAAAAGGAAACTCGGTAGTGAACTGCAGTAGAAAAACTCACACTGCTACCTAGCAGTCGATGGTGTAATTACAGAGCCAAGCAGAAGGATAAGCGCCAACAACGGTGTAGCCTACGTGCGTAGCTTGGACGCAGGAGCATAAATCAGCCTTGAGGTGTACAGAGTGAAGAGGAATGGTGAGAGTTGAGTCCCCTGTGCTGCTGACCACCTGTTCAGACATCAAACCATTCAGTCTCACAGACTGAAGTCTGTTGGTCAGCTAGGCAGAAATCCAAGTTAATTTTTAAATTTATTTTTGTTTTCGGTACTGCAGCAAGTCAGCATGTCTTCCACGACCTTCTCTTGGTGCTGCAGGATCCCACATAGCTGAGCATAGTCAGTAACACACTCAGTCATGGCATTGATGTCCATGTGGCTCACAGAGTGTATCCCAGTCTGTAGCCTCGAGGCAGACTTTCTTCAGCTTCCTGCTACCACCTCCTCACAGTCCGTTTGGTCACATGTTGCCTCTGAATGAGGAGTTTGTAGGTTGAGGAGAGAAACACCAGATAATGATCTGCCAGTTCATGCAGAGCAGCTGTACGCTACGATATATATGCAAGTTGATTTTTTTTATTTTTTTATTTACTATTGTTAATCCCCGTGGGGAAGTTTGACCCATCTGCACGTGGTGCAGCGCGGCACCCAGGGAGCAGATGGGGGTTTCAGGGGCCCCACATCCGTGGATGTGGACTTGGGGAAGCACTTGTTCAGGAGCTCCCCCTGCCTACATCATTGGTACCGACCGGGGATTGAGCCAGCGACCCTCCGGTTGCCAGCCCAGTTCTCTAGCCAGTACGCCATGAAACCCCCCTTTGTTGTCTGTTTTTATTGATTATTACAGTTCGCTTGAGCAGTAATTAATGTGGGATACACATTTTTATATGCTAATTTGTCTCCCTGTCTGCCTCTTAGGTCATAGAAACCTGAACAATCTTCCAATCATCTGCATTAACGCCTTCAGTTTTGTTGTAGTGTGTTCAAAAGTCTGCATCACTGTAAAGACGCCTTCTTTACATGCGGAGGCTCTAAACTTGTCCACGGGTGGGTGGAGGTGAGATGGCAGCTACAAGCAGACTGAGACAGAATTTGGTGCAGCCTTGGATTCCCTGAGGATGTTTACTTAAACACTCCCCAGCCACTCTGAAGTTTGATCAGGTATGTAACATTTCAAAAATCCTATAAAATAAGACCTCAGCTTTAAATCACATGAGAAGCAGGAGGTAGTGAATGCTCTTAATCCCTATCATTTTTTTTTAATTATTATTCCTAAAATGAAACCGTTTGCAGTGTATTTGGTGTAGGCTTCAGTGTAGGTTATTCAGGACACTCATCTGCTGAGGTCATTCATGCCTGGAGGGAATCAAGCAGAAGGAGAGTCAAGGTATAATAAATACTGAAGCTCTGATGTCTTCAGAATGCACTATTGGTTTATTTGAAATCTCTCATTCACTCTGAAAGGTTTTCTGTGGTTGCGGTTTTAACCAGCTTCATCCATTGTTTATCTGCTGTATTGAAATTAAAAATGTAAAGAGGAATCTCGGCGTCTACCTTTTCATGTGTAGCTGTGTTTTGAATAAAAGCACCCAGGAGTTAAACAGCCCCAGGCCTGTTTCATAATCATTTAAACGCTGAATTCTGACGGCGGATTGGGAGAATAAAATCTGTTAAGGTGTGATTGTTTCCTCCAGCTGTGGCGTGTCCAGAGCTTAGTTAAACCAGGAAGTGTGCTTCAGCTGCACTAACTTAAAATCTCTTAATGTTACATATTTGGACAAACTTGTCTTTTTGCTTGCACCTCAGAGCCTAACTGCTATGGAACAACTGGAGATTAACGTTTTATTGCGATGATTCCCTGCTTTGTTTTCACAACAGCCAGCCTCTCTCTTCCAGCAAACACACACACAGAACCCAAACCTGAGTGTGCATTTGCTCCAAAAATGTTAATGTTAGACATTTTAGCAGGTGGTGGGTGTTTTTATTTGTGCCTCAGAACACAACTGCTGTGAAACAATCAGAGATTAGGAGTTTATTGCTCTGATTTAGCGCTTTCCTGTCACATTAGGAGCTCCCTCCTCATTCATTTCTCGAGCTAGCTTGACCAATGCTGCTCGCAGTGCGCGCTGTCTTCCCTGTTGATGAAAGCGGGCATGAATGGCTGAGTTTCAATGTTGTGTTTACAAACGGTGAAAAAAAGTTAATAGATTTTTGCAAGCCATCGTTCAGACTAAGCTTGAGAAGAAAGCGAGTCAGAGACAAAAGATGGAAAGAAAAACACTGGAAGTAGTCGACCCAACAGAAATGTTCAACACCGTGAGTAAAAAGCAGCAGGTTCCAGGAGATGGAGGAAGAACTGCCTCCCCAGCAGGGTCATTTTTCAGGCCTGAAATTTCTCCCCCAGACTTCCTGCAGTTGAAATATACCTTGAAAGAAACTTAGAAATATATTAGGTAATGTGTAAATGTAGGATTTAGCGAATTCTCTGCCCTTCTACTCTACTACCATTTTAATTTTTAGTATTTTGTATATGTTCATTTAATAGTCAAGTCTCTATATTTATGTTTATTTAATTTTATTTTGTGGCTACAGTGGCCTTTATTAAAAGTGCTGTGACAGGAAATGGGTCCACGTGACCGTACTCACCTGCTCAGCCAGGTGAGCTGTCCAGCGCACCAGAAGAAGTGCTTTAATAACCACGGGACGAATTAGCGGTAACAAGAAGTTAAACACAAGGTTAGATAAAAAGATAAATGACGTACAACAGTATGTTTGTTGTGGTTTACGTGATTTATATTTGTCTCACATGATGAACATTTAAAAAAGGAGGGAAAAACTATTTAAAAAGAGAAAATGTGTTCATGCAATGACTGTTACACAGATTTGTTTATGCTTCATAACCAAAAATTGTGTGATTTAATTAGCTTCATCAAATTCTTACTGATCTGTGGCCTAAAGTCATCATCTGACCAGTAAAGTGTTTATGGAGACTATTGACACAGTTAGCACCGCAGTTAGGTTTTTACTAAATCCTACAGTATATATGTGTATACACATTAAAAGCTAGAAATATCACCAATATAACACCAGGACTACCACTGATGCAAATTGACACATAATATGTTCATATATAACCCTACATATCTAATACTAACAACAGCAATATAAATGGAAGCCTGCTGTCTTTTCTTTTCTTTTTTTATTATCAACCTTATTATTTTTGTCAGTGTTCTGTGAGAGTCGCGTCATACCACTGACGGCTCACGTTGAGAATCTCATCAACATTCGTATGTGCCTCCTGTATTATGCAAGCTGCTGCCATGGAGCGCAATAAAGTGAAGCTTCATCTTGTAATTCATTTTCTAATTCTGTACAAATCTGTAGTGATGATATGTAGTATTTGTATATGCTACGCAATCTAATATTTCATCATGAAAAGTGCACAACCAGTCTGTAGCAGTGAAAGCAGAACTCCCTACACAGAACCACCTCCATAGTGACTGTGGAATAATGTACTATAATGTACCATGTGAGTAGCAGTAATTTCATACACCACCAAAGTCTCTCTTATTATTATTTTTTCTAATTTATTTACTTTAACAAATAAAAATTAATTCTGTCTGGCCCCAGGATCCATAACCACATTTTGAGTTTTTCGTGCAGCATGGCAGCCCTGGTTATCTGTGCTACATCTTGTTGCTCACAGCTGCATTACAGGTGTAGCTAAATGTAAAAGTCCCAGTCACCTGTCTGCTTCATGGCTTCCTCCAGTTATTCCAGGCAAAGTAGACAGGATCAACAAGTAAAGTAAAACTTTACTGGCATCAAACACCCCTAGCTTAGCTGTTAGCTTACCCAGCCATGAAAAGACCACAAGCTATTGTTCTCATAGTGCTGGTCCGAGGCCCAGATAAATGGAGAGCGATGTGTCAGGAAGGGAAATGAAAGATTTGTAAGTTTTAAGATGGTTATGCATGATCTATGGAAAAGTTATAAAAAAAAAAAAAAGATAAATCTGAGCTATTGACTTGTGTTTCTTCCTCTTTTTCTCCAGTCCTGTTCTGCTTAATGTGTCAAAATTTCCTTCTACCACAATCAGTAGCTAATTATTGTAACAGTACTTGTGCTAACTGTAACCTTTTCCAACACTGGAAGTGAGGAAACAGCTCGCTTGGCTCCGTACCAGTGATGTGGTGAGGATCATAGCTGGTGAGGCACTCAGATCAGAATCAGATTTACAAATACATGAACCCAACAGAGTAGATTATTCACCATTTGATCAGAGATTGAGATTGCTGAGTACACAAAACAGGTAACACACATATAGTATATACATCAGCTAAACTATGGAAAATCAGAGGGGCATATATATATAAGTGTTTGAAACATTGGATTGTCGACATACAGTAACACAGTCTCATTGATGGCAGAGCAGTTTGTGAGGAATTGTGCAATCCAAGGTGAGGCTCAGCTTGCTGCTGCCTCTACGTGCAGCTCTTCCACCATATTTGAATGAGAAATGAGAAAATTCAGCTATTTTTAATGTAAAAAAAACATCTAAATTGTTGAAGCTAAAATTGGTTTATAGTTCAAACCATTGGTTAAATATAACCATTTAATTCATTTGTTTATTATATATTTTATTCTTTTCATGACGACAGGTGAGGATCTGCCTTCACTGCCTCTCCTGTCCACACATCACTGTACTGTTCCACCATAATGGTAACTAGCCAGGACCTTGAAACTGCTGTAGGTTGGTCATCAGTAGATCACATTAGTAGATCTTACACAGCAGGTATGAAGGAGGCATGGGTGACGGTGGAGAAAAATTACAACCTGAAAAAAAAAAGAAAATCTCCTGACTGCACCACTGACCAGTTCACATTTTAAATCAATTTTCCCCTGCTCTTTTATTGGGAGCTCCACAGAAATGTCAAGTTAAAAGAACAGTGTGGTCAAATGTATTTCAGGGGGCAGTGCTGGATATGGATAAATGTAACAGTAAAATTTCAATTAACATTGCTGGTAGTGACACCAGATTGCATCAGTTGAAAGTCAGAAACACTAACGCCAAGTGTAACCCTGCAAAAACAAGTGACTTCCACCAAATCTGATTAAAAATGATGTTTTTGCTGTATGTCATCGTCCAAATCCTGGCTGTGGAGCTGCTGTAGTACTAAACACTGCTTTTACATTCCCAGTTGGAAAATGTTTGGGAAAGCCTGGTCTGATTAGAAGAACTGCAGAAAGAGGATAAATTAGCATCAGTCAGTTAATTCTCTCTTGCTGGTTTAAGTGTCACATTACTGGAAGCTCAGGCTAAAGAAGAGGAGTGGCAGCAATCTACCACTTATAGGTCGACTAATCCACTCAAGAACAGTTCTAGTTTGTCACATAAAAAAACAAAACAAAAAAACCCCACAAAAACTACTTACTCTCCAGTTCAGATACACAATAAAGGAAGTGAGCAACTACATTAATCAACTACATGGCATCCCAAGTCAAATTTTATTATTGTGGGTGTTTATCCAAGATTGTTGTCACCAAACCTAAAGAGTCGGTTCAATTACCAATAAGATATTTCCCAAAAGTCACTCCCACACATTTAGTGATTTTATTGTTGACTGTTTCATTTCATAAAACAGTCAAAAATGTTGCCCTTCTAAGAATGGGGGAACCAGTCAAGGGGTTCCCTCGTTTATTTCATAGCTGTGTCCCTTAAAGCCGGTCTCAAGAAAGCTGAAAATAGAGGCGGTGTTCCACACATCTTGAAGAATCGCCCTCATTTTAATTACTTAATTCATCATTCATTCTTTATTTCTAATTCAGTTGTACACCTGATTAGTGATGATGATTCTGATGTCAAAGGGGGTTGTTGGTTGTTTTTGTTGTTGTTTTTTCAAATTGAATAACAAATGCAAAAACAGTAGAAAGAAAGAAATGAACAAAAAACAAGGCTTCATCTAAACAGGATAAATCAGGAAATTACTTAAAGGTTCAAATTTGGATTTATTTATTTATCCATTAATTTTATTGCTGTCATTCTGATAGCTGATCAGTGAATTATGTCATTATTGGCCCCAATAGCAGTACTCAGCCAGGTCAGTCCTTCTCTACTGGTAACATGAGAAATGCCTTTGTAAGGCTAGAACTGCTTATTATTTATCATGAAGAGAGAAAAACAAGTACAACATCAGGATTCTTTTCAGCACCCTAGGCAGGCTGATTAAGAAGCACACCTCTATTGAGCCCTATATGCCATATATTCTTTTTTGAGGCTCACCTTTAACGTTCAGAGATCTCCTCCCTGGATCATGTTCTGCTCTGGAGTTGCCCAGGATGAGAAGCAACACACTGGAGTGGGCTTATTCATAGCCTCCCAGCTCAGAGTCTGCAAATGTTGTTTTTTTTTCCAAAGTACCTAGATGGAAGGGACGCTTCAAGTCAGGAAATGGCTCCAACTGTTGTTTGTCCTTATACACCACATGACAGTTCAGAGAACTAAGCCAAAATCAGACTCCCCAGTTCTGCTGGGGGACTTGAACACTCATGTGTGAGGTGACTGAGATGAACAGCCTCTCAGATCTGGGTAGAGGCAGACCCAGTCAGCCCAGATAGTGCTGGTTTGCTGGGAACATCAACCTCGGGTAGATTTTATTCCTCTATTATTATTCTTCATTCTTTATTGCTGAGGCCTGGTGTATGTTATGGGAGTGACTTGACCTCCCAGAACTGCATGTTATTTTGTTAAATCAGACCAGTCTGGGAGAAAACAGCCTTCAGCATTGTCTTATCTGTCTGCCTCCCTCTTCCCCTCTCGATCATCATTTCTACAGAATGTAGCCCACTTCATTCTGTCGGGATGCATCCATCCTTGCAAGGAATAAATATGAAAAATATATTTTTGTCATCTCTTTATTTCAATCTCACTGACATGCATTTTTATGCATTTTTTCATGAGACCTGTCAAAAAGATCTTCATCTCTGATTGATAGAGATGATAGAGTTTCAAGATGAAACTCAAACATGTCCTGGGGGAGGAGGGAGACATTGAGCCCTAATGGACCATGTTCCATGACTCTGTTGTTGAGGGAGCTGACAGGAGCTGTGGTCACAAGGTGATCCTCAAACCCACTGGTGGACACCTTGGGTAAGAGAGGGTGTCCAGCTAAAGAAGGACTCCTACCCTGCTTGCCATACTCTTGACTGGAACTGACAGGCCAAGTGGACTTCATTCTCAGGTTGTTGCTTAGGCACAAACTCGAATGTGGAAGGAGTCGATGTTTATTTCATGAAGCCTCCTTTCCTCCACTCATTTTCCTACCCACAATCTCATTTCAGGCACAGAAATTGTCCCTTGCTCTGAGCCCTGCGTGAGCCATTATGAACACTTTTATGATTTTCTGTGCTCCTCTTTTTGACAGCAGGCTTTCCAACTGATCCTCTAGTTTTGTCAGTAAAGAAATTGCAACATGTCTTTGAAATTGTCTAGTAGTAGCAGGGCCCAACTACATTATAGTCATTTCATCTTCATTTCAGGTTTATCATTATAATTCAGAGGTTCAGTGCTTTATGTCAAACCTTCTGCTTGATTGAAACCCCATTTCTGAGCTTGAAATAACTTTAATCACGTGCTTTCACCAGTTTAGGGGTGAGAGGACAAGATAGAGACACATGCAAACACTAAGGCCTGGATTGATGAAGATCCTAAATTGCGTGTAGTAATTTGCAATCTAGAATTTTGCGCGATGGGTGGGAAAACAGTTTGTGTGTGATTTACGAAGAGTGACTGCACAACTGGCGGCAGGTGCAAACGTTTTGGAGATGCCCTATTTAAATGAGGGTTTTGTGTTTTTTCTGGTCTGTACAGCAGTGCTCCACCAGTAGGATCCAAACAACGGAACCTGCTGTTCAGGATTCCAAAGGGGTCTCCATATTCCGTGTGTGGATATGGGCCTCATTGTATCTTATTTCTCCAGCATATGTAGTTCTCATATGTTTTTTTGTTTGTTTGTTTTAAAGAAAAGAAAAATAACAAAAAAGACATATGAATGAATATGACACGTGCTCTTGTTTTTAACTAATAAATTGACACAAACTGACCCACCTACAAGCGAGCCATCTCCAATCTCGCAACTTGGAAAACAAAAAACTGTTTCTCTGAATAAAAGAATCATGCAATGACCCGGGATATTTTGCCACAAAGTTGGTAATGATGCCTTTGGCATCGCAAATGCGCTGCACATTCAAGCTCCTATCACCCTGAGAAATGCAGTGACTGTGAAAAAAAGAAAAGAACAAAAAGAAAAGAAAAGAAAAAAGAAAATATTTGGTCTCATTCATTGACTGCCGAGTGAGTGGAAACTTAATCACCTTGGCCATCCAGTGCCAGATGACGTTTAGGACTTCGGACAGCACATTTGAAAACAGGATTGGGAGCTCCCATCTGTAACAGCTACCGTACGCTGGAATGATGCAGATGTAAAAAAGTGTAAACTAGCAAGGAGTTGTGTCATTGCAGGTATTGCATGACTCTACTGGCAGGTTCCAGATCCATTCTGAGTTCCTCCAATAGATCCAAAATGGCAATGCTGGATCAGCGATATGTTTAAATGATTGTTTCCTTATTCATCCCAAAAACATTCACATGACGGTGAATCATGTTCTCTGCCTTGCTTTGTTTTGATGTCTCTTTCTTGTGTCAATAACCACAGCCATGCATGTGCAATTACACATACAGACTGTTTGCACGTCCTTTTGAAACATGCAATTTCTATGAGCAAAATTGCATTCAGGTCTGATAAATTATTTTACGAGTGCTGTGAGTTTGCACTTGTTTTAATACACACAAAATCTGGCCCTAAGACATTAGACTAGGAAAGAAAGAAAAATACTAAACTAATGATTGTAATAATGGTACATGTATACATATCAAGTTAAGGAATGCAGATTGAGATGCATCGTGGGACGTCCTGAGGCAGTTCAAGCCTACGAACCATTACTGAAGAGATGAAGATTAAGGCAGGCAAAGACATTTAAATGCACTCCGGAGCTCAACTTTGGTTAATCAGTGCAATTCAAGTAATAAACTCAAGTATTAAAAATCTTCATCAGATGTTATGGGACGTTATTGGAAAGGTCTGCTAAACATATAAATGGTCCACTGTAAGAAATGTTGCAATTAAAGAGCTCTTTGTAGTCTTTATTCAATGTTATAGGTAGAAAACCAATTGCAGCTGTGTTTTGATTAGAGATTAAAGTTGTTTTTAATCATGCTGAAAAACAGATTAACATGAACCTCCTTTCAAGCTTTGAAACATGCTAAACATGATAATAATCCATTTACTGCAGATGATGCCATGTTTCTGGTTCATAGAGCTGAACTGACTGGTTTCATATGTGTCTTAACCACATCATTAACAAGTCAACGAGGCGAAAAACTGCAGGAGCTTCAGACAGAAAGAGGCAAGCTGCCCAGCACTGCAGATAAAAAAGAGGAATAAGTTCCACTTTTCCTTTTATTTCTCCTCGAAGAAGGGTCTAGATTTCTCCTTGGATTTCACTTTCAAGGCTCTGTGAAACTGTATTAGCCTGTGATGCTACTTAAGCACCAAGAAGTTCTAACTGTTTTCGAACAAATGTTTCAAACGACTTTTGTCACTGGAGAAAATGTCCTCACCACGCCTAACCCCACAGCTTCACTTGTCCTTATTGCTGGTCCACATTATTGTTCAGAGCATGTCTTACTGCCTCTGCCTCAACTTAGCAAATTAGGCAAATAAAATAATGTTTTAGCAAATCTTTTTTTTTTCAATCTGATGTAAAAAGTGACATGATTCCCCATCTGTGCCAGCGTTGGAAGATGTTTGGGCTGCACACACGTGTAGAGAAGGTTGTATCTGCAACATGTGCATGACGAGTGGATGTGACAGTTCTGCCTGTCAATCATTTCACAGTGTGATAACGAAATAAAGAAATGCAAAGATGGGAGATGGCTGCATCTGACAAGAAAAACTCCGTGAGGACAGTGACATCGACAGGTTAGTTAGCATCATACTAGAGCAAGTTGACTCCCAGAATTGTCAATTATACTGTTGACATGATGTAAGATGAATGTGCTATTATGGTATAATGTCTGCAATGTGCACATAAGTTCTTGAAGTCAGAAAGACAAACCTCTTAAGCTTGATCCCTAAGAAACAACCTCCAGACATATGTGTTGGAGAGTTACTTCTCTGCCAAAGTCTGCCATGATAATTGTAGATCATGTAGCTCAGGATATTTCTGGTTATTAGCACCTAGTCTCCCCTCATCCATTACTATTTTATACACATGGGCGAGAGAGTAATAACAAGAGATGAAGAGAGAATCTTGCTGTGGGAACCTGAACGTATAAGCCTCCCCCCCCCCAAAAAAAAGGAACAAGCCAAGCCCTGATGTTGGAAGGAAATGGCACTGGGCCCGTGGGAGAGAAGATAATATTCTTTGCTTCCATTTTTATGAAATATGCAGATGGAGTACTACTGACAAGAACGGGCCAGTCATGCATGGCAAGAAATGAAAGGAGGTCTGCCGGACATGTGTATGGAGCAAAAGATTTTGCTGTGCCCGAACTTGCTGCTGCTGTACACAACTAAAATCCTATTAACTGAATTCAATCAAAATATTAGCACAATATGGCTTTTACTCTGACATTTAAAGTGTAGAAATTGGTTTGGCTGGCAGTATAATCAATTAGTGTCTCATTTGTCTCTGTTTGGCCTTGTGATAGACGAAAACATTAAAAAAAAGTTTTAGAAATGAGTTTAAAAGGGATGAATGGACTTCCTGCTGACTCACATAAAACATGCAGAAAGCCCATTTTCAGAAACTCTTCTAAAATACAGCAAAACTTAAATCTGCAATATGTTGATTTCTTTAAATCTTTATTTAACAGACACACAAGATAGACACACAACATCATTTTTATAAATATAATGTTATTTTTTTGTTAAGTTTGATACAAAAAACATATAGTTGCTACGACTACACATGATACGGTTAATTCACACAGGTCGATGAAAGTACGGAAGATTTGTTTACATCTAACAAGCTCCTAACGTCTTGAATTGCATACACATGAATTAGGATTTGTATGTGCATAGTCAGATTTATTCAGGAATAACTCTGATTGCATGCGCTTGTCTGTTTCGGTTTCACTCCGTCCTTTCATTAAAGCTGTTTACTGGAAACCAGTAAACAGGTCTTCAGAGTCTTGATGTTAGGAAAGAGTTTAGGTGGCTGTTAGCGTGTAAAAGAAGAGTGCATCGAAGGCCGCACAATGAGAGTAGGCTTTGTTAAAGAAATAAATAAAAGTTAAGTGGTTAACTTTGCCCTCATGTTCAGCATTTTGATATAATCCTTACATGACACTTCACATCAGGTAAAAGCAAAAGCATGTCTCATCAGGTCTGAGTGGGTTACACTTTTCTTGCTAACATTTGGCAACATTTAAGAAAGCTCCACAACTTTTTATAGAAATGGCGTTTGCAGAAATGAAGTGGTTCTGTGGCTCACTTCAACCCTTCTTTAACAGATCTTATTTACTAATTAGTGATTTAATCACAAATTACTTTAATTTGAATCCCCCTTTTTTGACCAAAAGCCACTTTGTCAGCACACAAAATATTCAATGTGTGCTGTGTTAAATACTCACTCTCACTAAGATCTTTCTCTCCATCTGCAGGAATGACTTTCTGATATTTCTGCTGTTAAATGCTCCACCATGTCCATCAACTCACAGCCAGTTGTGTCTTGTATTAGGTGCTTAGCAGTTAGTGCTCAGCAGTTAATGAACAGAGCTGTTTTAAAGGTCTTATACTTAAAGAAGCTGCCATACTCTATCCCAAATGCTCTGAGAACATCAAATGAGCTACAGCACAACATTAAATTTACAGCCTTACAATTATCATCATAAAAATATTGACTATAGCCACTTTACAGGGATTCTCATTGAGGTGTTTTAATGGCAGACATCAAATTATCCTCAAAGATGTTACTGACTGACGTTTCAGGCTTATAAGCTGTTCAAGTTAAACCACTGACCTAACCATCCTTCCTCTATGCCAGTGGCTCAATTGTCCACCATAAATTGTTTACGATTGTAAACAACTGCACAACCCCAATTAAAAAAATAGTTGTAATGCTGTGTAAAAGGGAAATTAAAACAGAATCCAATTATTTGCTAATCTCATAAACCCATATTGCATTCCCACAGAACATAAGGAACATATCAGATGTTGAAGTAAACATCTTATCATGTCATGGAAGCGACTTTGATGGCAGCAGCACATCTCAAAAAAGTTGGAACAGGGACAACAAAAGGCTGAAAAAGTGACTCAAATCAAAATCAAATGGAGGAGCATTTGACCACTAATCAGGCTGATTAGCAATAGTTCAGTAACGTGACTGAGTATGAAAGATGGGCAGATATTCACCTGTCTGAAACAAACTGTGCCTCAAAATTGTGGAACAATTTCAGAAAAACGTTCCTCTACATAGCATTGCAAAAACTTTGAAGATCTGCAGGACATAAGATTATCAGGAGTTCCTGTGTGCAAAGGTCGAGGCTGAAGGTCAAACTTTGATGCGTGTTCTTCAGGACTGAGACAGCACTGAATTAAAAACAGTCATGATTCTCTACTGGACATCACTGCATGGACTCTTGAAGACTTCCAGAAATGTCTACCTGTGAAAACCGTGTTATCAGCAAATGTGAACATGATTCAGAAATGCAGCGGTCTTCTCTGAACCAAAGCACTTCTAAAACAGTCTGAGAGAAAATGGAAAACTGTTCTATGGTTAGATGAATCAAAGTTTGGAATAGTTTTTAGAAATCATAGACACCGTGTCCTGCAGACTAAAGAGGAGAGGGACCGTCCAACATGTTATCAGTTTCAATAGGCTACATCTACTTCTGTCACAGCTGATGAAAACACTTTAACTTGAAACTGAAGTTAAACAGCCTTCTGACCTGGGAAAACAACACATCTCTCAAACAAATGCCTATCTTGCAGGACCACAACGTAAAAAGCAAAAAGTAAGGACTGAATTTCTCTTGGATTTAGAATTTGGAAACCTAAATCCAAGACAAATAAGGAATTACTGTGCCACAATAGACATCAGTGTGCTTTTAGGCCCCTCAAGGACAGCAGTGGCTTCTGTGTGTTTAACCTCTGTTGTTGAATACAATAATGTATGCATCATTGTGAAGTAGTGTGCCTGTGAGAGTGTGATCCATGAAGGAGAAGAGAGCATTATAAAACCATCATAAACGAAAAGAGGCTGCAGATAAAAGTCCCTAAACACTGCTGCTGCTCTCCTGCTATCCATAATCACTGAAGAAATGGTGCATTACTGAACACCCAAACACAATGCAACTAGAAAAACTTGGTCATTTAACCTTGACTTAACGACCACTTCCACCAGTAGAGGATAGATAATAACTATGTCATTCAGCAGAGACGAAAGCACAACTTAGAATTTGTTGTGCCATTTGAAATTACTATTTTTTTTATCTCATCCAAAGGAGAAGACTCAATATCGAAGGAGAAGATGCCTGCTTGAATGCAGGCAGTATTCATTTATTCAGTTTAATCTCACATGCACAGATTTTGCTCTCTTTTTTCATTTAAAAAATTTGTTATAATTTATCTTTCATCATACAATTTGTATTGGCTGTCTTTGATTTATCTTTATCTTTGCTCTCAAAACTGCACCACTGGTATTTTCAGCAACAACAAAATGCTGCAATCATTTCTTATGCTTTTTATTCTAGGTGTAGGAAGCCAGATGGAGGCCACATCCTTACTTCCTATCATACGTTTAAGGCATTTTAGCTTAGTTTCCCCAGGGGGATGGCTAAAGATTACTTCTCTGCACATTTTCCAATCACATTACCCTCACCTTGATACACTGTGAAGAAACACAAGACATTCAGGACTGGGTGTGATTGCAGTTCAAGGCACTCAGATAAGCTGTAATTGTGCGACTGAGCAGTGGGAGGTTGGCTTTAAAGGTGGCTGCCAGGCCATCCCTCTGCATGTGTGCTGGCACGGCAGTGCCAGTCCAGGCTGCAGATGAGTAACAGATGTTGTCTGATAGCCAGGGCCATTTGTCATTTAACTGTCTAAGCAAAACAGGTTGGAGAGTGTCACCATAAGTCAATGTCACAGGCTTGGACAGTAAGCAACCCAAACATTTCAATACAGTTTAACCCGTCCCGACCTTCACGGTATTGTACTTCGCCCCGTTGCGTAGTCGCACTGCTGATACTCTTTTTTTTCTTTTTCTTTTTTTTTATGGTACTGATAGATTGCTAGGCATGATGCAACTCCAGAGGTCTCTGCAAACATAACTCAAGGAACTCAGTAAAAAAGAAGTTGCCATTTTACTGCACTGAACAGAGTTTGTTAAATAATGTATAATTTCTTTAATCCCCTGTTCGATTTCTGGCTGTTACTGTACTAGAAAAGTTACAGCTACAGCTACATTATTATTTTAGTTTTTTTCCATAACCTGTTCCCTTTTCTCTACCTCATTAGATCGTTCTAAAAATTACCACTACAAGTTATCTTAATCCACGTCTGACGGTTTTATAATTCTTCACATTTCTGGCATTACTTTCTGTCACCATCTGCTGAGAATAAACCAGCCTGATTTTAACAGGGTGTTGGTTTTTACTGTGTTTTCTTGCAGTTGCTTTCACAACAGTGAGATTTACCACAGCTGTGTAAGCAACTGAAATAGAACCAGAACTGTAAATCGTGATATTTTACTAGCGTGAAATGCATATGCCTTTAAATTAAACGGCATTATGTGGAGTTCTCACCCAGCCTTCAGCTCTAATAAACAGCTCCACTGTCTGGAGGTAGTTTAGAGCCACAGCAAATTCTAAATTGACCATTAATAGTCGGCTGTAATAAAAAGCTCTGTTGTCTCATGATGTACTGTATTTCAGGACTTTCACCGGCATTGGTTTAATAAATGTCAAAAAGCTAATGGTATACCAAAGCTGTGAAATGCATGCACTTCTTGGGGGTCCATTTTATCCCATGTTGTTTCTGGTGCAGCCTGTGTTCTGCAGAGAGTGATGGCTTCTTTTATTACAAGACAACAGCACAACAACATTCCTCATGTTGACAGGACTTTATATTCTCCCCAACACTCGGGAGGCTCGGCTCAGAAATTCCTTCTAGAGCGAAGCTCAAGGTCATCGTCTCTGCACGCTCCGATGTTCAACTGCAGCCAGATGGGCTTACATGCATATGGATTCTGTCCCTTTTTGAATGCCTCCTCGCAGAGTGATTGCAAGTGATTTTGTGTTGCTGTCATAACGCTGGCAGTGAAGTTCTATGACAGAAGAAAAAATAAATAAATTAATAAAAATAACAAGACTTGAGAGGAGCCATGATGTAAACAGCCGAAGGCCTGCAAGACTGTCATCCCCGCAAACTAATCTCCATCCCCGTGAAAGCTAATCCACCTTTTAAAAATAAACAATACTGTCACTGCACAGAAAACAGCCACGAGGATATTAATAGAATTTAATTGCATGCAATTAATAAGAGTCAGACGAAGACCAGAGGGTCAGCTCTAATGTGGTGTTATGAGGAGGAATGTATGGAAGTGGTAGGAAGAAAGGCGTTCACAGTTTGGACATTAATTTGACACCACTTTTATCCCGGTTAGCGTACAGTAAATAGAGGATAGAAGGAGTGAGAGAGACAAATGAGGCTGACAGATAAGAGAAGGGTTAAAAAGCTTTAATGAGAGAGCGGAGACGGGAGGGAGCGATAGATCTCTGCAGCGCAGCGCAGCTGGGAGTAAGATGCTTCCTCAGGCTTTCAGTTCGAGGAAAATCTTTGAACCTGTATTTCAAAAACTCCCAATTTCCTTTATTAAATTAGTCAAAATCACACATGAAAAAATTTATTATAGATATGGAGCCTTCTTGGACAATACCGGTTTAGGACAGAAACATACACATGGTTTCTGGAAGTCTGACTCTTTTCCAGTTTGTTACATGGTGCAGGACAAAGACCCAAACACAGGAGACTAAAAACGTTTCTTATGAATACCTGTAATTGGTTATCTGGATAACAAAGGCAGGTAACCCAAAACCTTATTGGAAATGAAAACCAAAGCAACACAAATAAGAACAAAACAGAGAAACAGGCTGGTGGAACATAGACAGACTGACAAAGAAGGGGATGCAGGACTTTTCAAACCTGAATATCATACTGCACCACTGTTAGACAAATAATATGTGAACAGTTGCACAATCTGCAATATGCAAAAAAGGCAACAAAAAAAAAACACCCTTAGTAAAATTACCAGTGTTTAACTGACCAGTCTACCTCACATCACATATCCCATGATGCAATGGAAGGAGTCAAAACAGTCAAGAAGCAGGATTCCAGGTGTGTGGTGCATAATTGCTTTCATGGTCGTATAGTACATGCTAAGCCTTCAGCCATCATCAGTGCAGTGGTGTCATTAATCCCAGCCTGTGCAGCCACACAAAACGACTGCAGTGCCTGACCTGTCCTGGCTGCAGCCGCCTGCCATGAGGTTTCAATGTCAAATGACATGGTAAATCTCTGCAGTCGTAAAGAAAAGTCTTTTTTTTTTCCTTTTTTTTTTTTATTTAGGGCCAGCATGCATTAACCCAGGACCATTAAGTATCGAGCACAGTCAGCATTTCACAATGCTGAATTGAATGTGTCAGATATTTTCCCAAAAGCAAAACATTGTTTAGTCCAAGAAAAAAAACTTCATCACATGAAAACAGAAAAAGATATTTGATGCCACAAGCTCAACCTTTCAGAATGCGGAAAGACAAGGTAAGAAATATAAAAATGATGCTCTAATCACCCGCTTTTAAGGCAACAACAAGACATTTTTACATTGTAAAACATCCGTTTTAACTTCATTAGAAGGAATATTTGATCAGTTTTACAAATTCTCAGTCTCCTCCTCACTTTCCAGTGTTTATAATATCAGCAAAAACCACCCAAAGTAACTTTGGACTGCATATAACTGTCTAGCCGGCCATAGCTTAGACAGGGGGGTACATTGAAACCATAATAGAAGAAGTGTAAATGTATCTGTATATAATTTACATAGACAGATATGAGCCTCTAAACACCATGGTTTGTAGCTTCAAGTGCTGTGTCCCATTTTCTACTGATTTTGTTCATTAACATTTGTTTTCATGCATTCTTTTCATTGCTCAGCTCCACCTTTTTGATTGTACCTGTTGAGTCCATTTAGCTATCGTCTGTATGTCCCTCTGTTTTAATCTGGATGCATGTTTGCACTTCTTTTGCATCTCTTTGGAAAGTCCTGTCTCCACAGTCCCTTCCATAGTTGTTCTTTTTTTATCTTTAATTTCTTCATTTTTTCTGTCTTCTTTCTATTTTGTTTGCAGATAGCAAACAGTGAAAGTGATGCATGGCCTTTCCAAACCACCAGGTGGAATTGTAAATGGCTAAATCGTTAAGTGCAACTGTCTCCACCGCTGTAAATGCAGAAACAACAGCTGAAATGACTGATAAGGAGTCCTGTCCTCTTACAGTTCAGGCCGTCAATGTTTCCAGAGCTCGAGTCAGTCCCTGTCCCTGTCGACGGGTCCGCAGTAACCCTATAAGGATTACTGCGGGAGCCAGTTAACATCCTGCCACTGCCTGTCAGACCTCCCAAAGGGTTTTCTTGGCTTCGATTGTCCAACCGGTCACCTGAATGCCCTTCTGATCTACCTTCTGCTTTGTACTCATTTTTGTTTCTATTATTTATTTATTTAATTTTTGTTCCTTACCATCCATGCAGTCTGTGATGGACCGGTGACCAGTCCAGGATGTACTGGGATAGGCTGCAGCAGATCTCTGTGATACTGTACAGGAAGAATCAGGTGTAGATAATGGATGGATTCATATGCTGTATTCATGTTTCATTTGAACCAGAAAGGAATCATCGTTTACCATTTAACGGACCTTTTGCACAAACCTTCAAAACAACAACATTCACACTTCTTCAAGTTATCTGCACTATCAAAACTAATCATGTCAAAGCTTGCTTTTGTTTTTATTTTTTTCAAACTAAGCTTCTCAGGCGTGAGCACATCCTAAGTGTGGTATTTTCTGGTTGTATAATATTCCATTTCATCTAACCACTTTCTCATTCTTTTGATGGGGCTCTTTTTCCATTTGTTTGGATCACTGGTTCACTCACCCTTTCCTCTGCTTTTTCTTTCTCGTTTGCTGTCGTTCTCTTAGTCTACTCCAAAAGGTCCACCTTTACTCCCCAGGCTACTAAAAGAGAAGCTGCTCTCACTGAGGCTGCTACTTTCTGTTCTCCTTTGCCATTTGCCATTGCCACTGATGGAGGAAAAAGCTGTGTCAGGCCAAGAGAGTCAGAATTGTGTGAACGAGTTCCTAAGCTGGCCAGAGAGTGAGGAGATAAAGCTGGAGGGAAGCCATTTAGAGGCAGAGGTCAGGAAGTGGAACTAAAGCCTTCATTATGGTCAACTTTGGAAAAATGATGTGCAAAGTGGCTTTCTTCTCTGGCTGCCTCTTATTTAAGAGAGCTCAGAGGGACCTGCTGGGGGACTATACGGATCTGCAATAGTCAGGATTAGTAGAAGTCATCATTTATGTAGACAAACTCAAAATGCGACAACTGTATGACTTAGATAATAACAGGGACGCACGGGCAGCAGCATCAGTCATGAACAGGAACTGAACCACCAAAGTTAAATCCCTTTGACCCATCCTTCTAAATACTTCAATCACAAAACATATCCTCATCACACAAGTCTGACTGAGAGAAGGGAGAGGGACAAAAACAAAATTTGCATATAAATGAGGTCGAGAATTAGTATCAGTTTGTACTCCAATGACAGTGTATTGAAAGTGTACAGCGTGGCAATGCTTTAATGGCATGTCAGTTTCTTTGTTTTTGAACAATAAAAAAAGACAGATCAGGAAAAAAACAACAGATAGATGAAAGAATAGGATAGCTGCTCTGATGTACTTTTTTTTTTCATCTCTTTTCATTTACGTTTTGCTAGTCCCACGTTGAAAGAGTCTGAATTTCACGGTGCAGCATCAGAAATGATGCAGCCTTGCAGTCTCCATGGCTTCTCTTAGTGCCATTAACAGCACAACAAAACACAATTTCATTTTAAGCCACAACCTAGGTCCACCATCAGTGAAATGACTACAACCCTGCTGCTTTATATAATTTTACCTGACGTGGACAACAAAAAAAAATCACCCTCTGGATTGTTGTCATGCATATGAAACATTCTTTTTTATTACGCCACAATATAAATGTAAATATTGCCTCTATAACCATCATTCCTACGAAGGTCACTTACTGCAATGATCTCCTAGCTGGCCTTCCAGCTTGTGGGATTAGACCCCTACAGAAAATCCAGAGCCTGGCGGAGCGTCTGGTCTTCAATCAACCCAAAAGGGTCCGTGTCACACTTCTGTTCACTGAGCTTCCCTGACTGCCCCAATAAAACCAGTAGAAGTTGCTGATGCTCATCTGCAGGGTGCTCTCCAGGTCCACAGCTGCTATGAACTCAGTTGTAAAGGCTTACACTCCTCCTTGTGTGTTGCACTCATCCCAAGAACATCGATTAGCCTTGACCTCTCTTCAAACAAGGAGATCTCATTCGAGACTGTTCTCCACGTGGTTCCTCAACAAGCTCTTGAAAACTCTTTTCTTTCAAAAATACCTCCTGTCATAAGCTTCGTTCTCTCTTTAACTTCCTAACCTGCACTTGAATCGTGTCCTAGCGGCACTGACCTGAATGTTGACTTAACCTAATTTACTCTGTAATTTACTATATTACTGTGGTTTTCTTGCATTCCTCTGTTGTAAGTCGCTTTGGATAAAAGCGTCTAAATTTAATGCAACATAATGTCATATGACGTACTGACACGCTGCTACTTCTTTAGTTCTTTGTACAACTGCTAAAAGACAAAGTGAGACACAGAGGAAGCAGCCCTCCGAGCAGGACTTGAAAATGATCGCTAACCCTGACATATGGCTTTACAAAAGCGGACACAGAGGATTTAAATAAAGGTTATGACCCAGGAGATTAACAGATATATTAAGAACAGGAGCAGAGATGCACCAGAGAAGGAGCAGTATGATGTCTCCTTTACAATGCAATCACATCCACAGTCATGAATCGCACAGGGGAAATATCAGAGAATGTTTGGATCAGAGTGACCGTTCACGATATTCTGAGAAAAAAAAAGAAAAAAAAGTAAAGTTAGTGGTGAAGAATGTCAGTGAAAGTTTTATAGCTAATTTATTTTTTTTTTTTTCTCAGGCCGACTCAGCAAACAAGATAAACTCCTACTAAGAAAAGCAGCAGTTTGAATACAACTCACAATTTAAAAGATTTTCCATGAAGTAAAGAGAATATTCTTGAGGTAGAATGGTCACCCAGCAGTTGCTGACCTTTGACCCTTCGCTGGATGTTTGAGCAACTTTCCTGTCTTTATAAATTTCTGATAATAAAGACCAATAGTGGAACAAAAGCTTTTAAAAAATAAATAAATAACACAGACATGTCAACTTCCAGGCTCAATCTATTGTGGAAGTCAGGAAAGTTGCAGTTCCTCCGATGACCACTGAGGGTCAGCTCCAAGAGTCAGTCTCAATTGACCCCCACATAAGAATGTCCAACTCAGCAGAAATAAACATTTTTACCATCTCTACAGCTAGATTTCACACCCACGAGATGAATTCTTTTGTACCACATCAGGTAAAATTACGAAGCAACAAACTTTAATGTCATTAGGGGTGTGGTCTTTTGATTGGCTACTTTGTGCTTAGCATTGTCTCGACCTGTGAGCAAATCTACTGAGATCTGAATGAAGACCAGTCATTCATATTTTAGAGAGAATATGTTCTGCTGTGCTGTTAACAGTCCGGGAAGGGTCCAAGGACGAAGCTCAGCTGAGCTCAGCTGACATCATTTCTGATGTTCCCGCTGAGACGACATCTGAAACGGTGCAAATGTGCTGCAGCAGCTCCGTAGCTCCTCCAGCAGAGCAACGCTGGAGCCACAGCAGATCATTTCAGGACCCTTCTGAGCGGAAGTCTGCTGGGACCTCCGTTGCTGGGCCAGCCACTCAGGGCTGACACCAGTAGGCTGCAATGGGTTTAACTCCTGCAAGCAGGAAGCCCAACAACAGGCGGGGGTCCCAGCGGAGCTCCGCTAGTCCACGTTTCAGTGGTGGAGGCTCCATATTTATGCATAATAGCCAATTTATGTGGCTGTTCTCCTTAATTACTTACTTTTATGCAGAACAGGCTCACTCTAACAAATTTTCCAGACTAGGGAACTGGTAGATGAAGTTTGTAAAATGTCAAGCCTGCCCCATGCAGATACTGGTGCTGTTTGGGTTGACATGAGAGGAATGAAAAACAACAGAAATCCCAGCTGACAATCACAATGACAAGTTTATTACATGCAAACATTTATATTCCTTACAATGTCTGAATAACAGCTTCTGTGTCATACAAGACAACAAAAGTATCACATTACCGAAAAATGGTTTCAAACTATAATAATTATTATAATAAGCAGAGAGACTGGCGCTGCCTGATGATGTCACTTAAAGGCATATTATGATACTCTACTACAACACGTGTAAAAATGGCTTTATTGTGACATGCGGTGATGAATGGTGTACTTACTGGGACTGGATCTGCTTCTCTGATCCCAGTGTAGACGGAGCCTCCCTGTCTGAGCTCGTCCAGCTTTAGATACTTGACCCAAAGTCAACTACTAACGCAACCGTGGATGCATTTGTTACAAACATTGTCATTATTTTTATTATTATTACGGTTTAAATATCTCCAACAGTGCTCGCTGTGTGTGGAAAATATGGTTTGCGACTGCTGTTGTTCCACTTCAGATATGAAAAAAGAGAGAAACAGTGCAGCAGAAGGACACCATCAGATGCTTTCATAACTAAGCAGCCACCTTGACTTTAACACATGAATCTTCACTTTATTACTGCACATTAAAGCTAAAATTTCCAAACATTTCAAATTTTATTTTCTAATTTATTTGCGAGTTTAAAAAAAAATCGATATGTTGACTAGTTTACGGCGCAGACTATTTATTATTTGTAGGAAGCACATTATGTTCTCACCTAGAAAACAGCAGTACAGTCTGTTTCCTTCACACTTTCCTCTTGTTGTTGTCACTTATTGGGAGAGTGCTGTCGCGTTGGGAGGTGGAGTTGTCTGTGAAGATTGGGGAGAATTTACTCTTGGGGCTCTGTGCTGCTGTCAGCTGCTTAGCTTGGCCCTCCGTCTCACTGCCTGCCTCCTCGACGTTCTTCGCTGACACCTTGGTGGCTTTGGCAGCGACAGCAGCATTGTTTTCCAGCCCTCTGGTGTCGTCTCTGTTTTGGACCGGCCTTTTTCTTGAACACCTACATCACAAGTTTTTTGGGTCTTTTTTTTTTCGTCTGTTTTGTTTTTACCAGTGCTCTTTGTTGGGAACCACTCCTTCCTTCATAGACCGAAGCTTGCACAGTTAAGATTTCAGGGGTTGAGGACCCAAATGCAGAAGGCTGTGTGGGGAAGCAGGAGTAACAAACAAAAGTCACCGTGCAGACAGGTAAACCAGAGCAGAAACAGAAAGCTACAACTCAGGGACTAAGGGAGCTACAGAATAAACCAGAACACACAAATACAACAGGGAGGCAAAAACAGACAGACTGACAGGGAAAAGAGGACAGACAAGACAATATATACTCTAATACAATATACACAGAGGCTGACAAGAGACAACTGTAAACAATCAGGGCAGATGGGAAAAGAAAAGTCTAACCAGGACTTAACACAAAGAGAAAAAAGAAAAAGAAAAACAGGAGTTTTAAGAAAAGAGAACAGTGAAACTAAGGCTGAAAGTTGAGGAAACAAGACTCAGATAACTCAACCAAAACCAAAACCATGACAGACACAGCCTCACTGACCTTTCTGCCAGTTTCTGGGTGACTCCTGTTTTACACCGGCTTTCCTTTTGTTAGCCGTCAGCCTGCAGTCCTCCCCCGAGATGCTGTCAGCTCCAGAGGTGCTGCCGCTGCTCTCCACAGATCATATCACCCCAGCGAATACTTGTTTACAGCCGATCTCCCCAAACTGAATGTTGACATTTGGATTTATTTATTTATTTGGTTTGTGTTTGTTTTTTGTTTTTTTCAAGTACTACTCACCAGGTTAAAAGAACCAAAAGGAGTTGTTTTTCTTTCCTTTTTTCATGTCAAATTATCACTTTTGTTTTTATTTTATTTTTAACATGCAATGCAATAAACAGAGATGCAAGACGGAAGACAGAAGCAATTAATTAAGAAAGGAGGATTAAAAGGAAAAAAAGATTAAACAACTAAATAAAGAATAGTAGACCAATTCATAGTTGTTTATCCAAGATGTGTTAATTGTGTGTGTTTTCACAGATAAGAATAAAATAATAGTAATAATGGCAATAAGAATGATAATAATGTCAACCACAGTAAAGGGTTTTATTAATAATTAGAATAATAACAAGGACAATAATAGTTGTACATTATGATTATCATCATCACTAATAACCAACAATAACAACAAAGAAATGAGCAAAAACAAACAAAAAACAATGTCCTGATAATAGCAGAATTGATACTAATATTACGATGATAATAACAACAACAATCAATCTTATTTAAAGGAATATTTGGTTACTTTTGGGAAGGATGCCTGAACAAGACTGAAAGTACCTCTTTAAAAAAAAAAAAAAAGCTGACCATAGTTAACTTAACTGGGAGCAAACTGCTTATCTCTTTCTGGCCGTGTTATTTTAACAGATTCTGATTTAGTGGTTGATTTTCTGGTTTATACACAAACATACCAAACCTGAAAGATACGATATCTGTACACTGGAAACTACTCTGACAAATAAAAAAAAAGAAAAAAAAAGACGAGTCTCAGTGCCAAAATTGTTGTGGAAATTAATGCACACTTTCAGGCGAGATGAAGAAAGCGCTCATCTTATGTCTGATAAGTCCTCGTCAGGGAGCGTACCGACACCACGTCTTGACAGTGAGGGAAAGTCCAAATTATAAAGACACTTTTTTTATTTTCTTCTGTCTAAGCACAGCTACAGCCTGTGACTTGTTTGACATCGTTTCAGACGGAAGAGAAGCCAAAACAAGATGCAGAAAGAAGCCAGTGGAAGATAGAGAAAGCAATCTGAAGGGAAGCAGCAATCTCAGCCACCATCCATTCCTTCTCTACTTCACAGAGTAAAGCACACAGAAGAATTCAAGAACTGGATTGTTTTCAAGTTTTCATTTTCTGCCACAGTGTCTATATATAAATATTGTCTTGGTTAAACCTCCCCTCTAGTATGAGTGACGATTATATTTTAAAATTGCTAGATTTAATCAGTTCTTATCTGTTTTGTGGTACACAAGAGAACTGATGGATTTTTCCCTTCCTGCTAGCAGGAAACGAATAAAATATGTCATGTCTTACAAATGTTTCCATTATGTGAGAGATCACTTTTTCTTTTTTCTTTTTTTTTACATTTCTCAAGTGTTTAGCAAGTGGTTTCCAGTCGTTCATGACTCTCATTAGAAACCCAGTTATGACCCAGTCTTCAACATGTCATGTGGGAACTCATCATTGGTGTGTGTTTTATTTAAAGGCTCGTGGATTACAAGCAGAATCTCCAGGCTCCTGACGGTCAGTCAGGCTGATGAATCTAGAGGGCTGTGAACATCAACCACCCGCCTCCTGCAGTTCATTTCTCTCCGCATCAGCATGGCTGTCGATATTTCTGTCTATCGACAGGACACGGAGGAGAGTGAAATGACTTTTCTTTACCTGAACTACCTGCTGGCTCTGGCAGATGTCAGCATCTTCATACATGAAAGGGTACAAAATAACAACACTGAAAGTGGCACACACCAGCGACAACAGACAGCCAGGTTCACCATTAGCCGGAAATATAATTACGAGAAGGTGATTGGCTGCTGGAATGAACAATTGATTCCTGCCGATGAGCCATGAGCAGACTGACTGCAGGGGAGCGCGTCTCTCCCCTCTAAGTCTAAAGATGAACAACTGTTTATGTGCCTTAAACTGCTGCATCCAATTAGGACTGAGTTGTGTTCTCCTCAAAATACAATCAGCGCACTTGTCTTTTGATATTAAGGAAAATCGTTTTTTTCTTTTCTTTTTTTCTTCTCTGCTTGTGCACTGCAATTGTAAGGAGGTGAGAATGTGCAGCTGCAGCGTTGCGTCTCCATTTAAATCCATCTGGGGTGCAAGGTGCATCCATTAAATTAAAAAAGGGAGAAAAAAAAAAGGCTGATTTGCTGTGAGAGGAAAGCACTGTGTTTTGGTGTACACTCACAGCGCAACTGAAGGAGAATGCCTGTGATGGAAAATGTGCCAGCTACTGAAGGGGAGAGCAGTAGATAAAATGGGAGAGATAAATATCCCATCAGCCCTAGGCATGGGATTTAATTTTCCTCTATGAGCATTTCTTCTTCAACTTGGGAAATTGATCATTTATGTTCCCATACCAGGTGGAAAAGTGGATGGGCTTGTGTGCACGGCAGTGTGTGTGTGTGTGAAATTCAATTCATGTGTGACTGGGAAAGTGTGTGTGTGTATGAGAGAGAGAGAGAGAGAGAGAGAGAGAGAGAGAGAGAGAGAGAGAGAGAGAGAGAGAGAGAG
>JBAMYA010054055.1:0-30869 GCA_037176975.1 Arrhamphus sclerolepis | reverse complement strand
TTTAATTCTGGGTTCAAAGTTCTGTTTTCATCACCATCAGCACAGCGGTACCCGAGTTAGTTTAATTCTGGGTTCAAAGTTCTGTTTTCATCACCATCAGCACAGCGGTACCCGAGTTAGTTTAATTCTGGGTTCAAGGTTCTGTTTTCATCACCATCAGCACAGCGGTACCCGAGTTAGTTTAATTCTTCCTGTCAGAGCTCGTAAGTCAAATCAATATTCTCCATTCAAATGAATAGAAATGCCATTAATCCGTTTCATGCCCCCCAGAAAGACCACCACAAATTTTTTGTTTTGTCTTAAAGGTTATTTATAAATAATAAACATTGTATAAGAACATAATAAAATATAAAAGAGAATGTAAGAAATAAACTTTTTTTTTAAAGGTGTATTTATATTGGAGATCAGATGCTTGGACTGATGGAAGATGCTGGTGGAGGAGGAGGAGGAGGAAGAGTACAACTTGGGGAAAAAAACTTCTTCATCTTCACTGACTTTTGGCTTATTCATCACGCTTTCTTCACTTTCATCTGCAGCGTCTCAATAAAAACCCAGATTGTTTCAGAGTCAGGAACGTGTTACAGCGAGTACAAAACACAACAGATGCTTCTTTGGTCAGGTGGCAGCGGAGCAGCTGAAGCTTCAGAGCTCCGAACACAAATTTATGCTCAAGTCAAAGCAAAAAACATCGATGAAATGACGACTCGCAACTTAAAAACCTCGTATGTCGGGACACTCGTAAATCAAGGTACTACTGTATTTATTTTTGTCCCACTATTTTCTGCCTTTCTCTCACTCGCGTCTCCGTCCTTTCTGCCCGTCTCCTGCTGTCTTAGCTTCTGTCCACGTCTCCATTCCCTCTCATCTGTCTCGCTCAGAGCCGCAGTGTTATTTGATTGGCTGCGTAATGTCATGTGGGATGACTTAACATACACCTGATTGGCCCGTGTGTTTCCTGGTCAGCAGGAACCGACAGCAAAAATTGTGCCGTGAAAATAGAAGTGACCTAGCAAATTTAAAACCACCTCAATAATTTAATAATTATGGGTCTGGATCTGGATCGCGGTCCACCATTTGGTGATCAATGTTGTATTCTAATGCTGGTCTGGCCAATTCTAATACTAGTCTTAAAATGACAGTAGGGCTTGACTATTATTAAAAGTGACGTAGAATGGTTGAACAGGGTATTTATCCTTGTTGAGATGTGATCTACAGACAACAATATTTTGTCTGTAACACCTCAGAGGTTTCCTGAAAACCTCTCAGAAAGCTATGTTAGATGGGGGATTTTAAACGTGTAGTTTTGCACCTATTTGGGTCCTTTTGGGCTGAACTGGCAACCTCAACATGAAATGCAAGCACTTGATGCTGATTGGCTGCCTTTTCTGCCACTCAAAAGGGACTTTGCTGGCTTCGGAAAACGGACAGAGCAACTTTCTACAGCTATGACCAACTCAGAATTTAGAATTTAGATCGGGTCCAAAAAAAGAAAGGGTCCCAAACTGACCCAAGCTCATGTACTTTCTGTCCAAACCCGAGCTCTATACCCAACCCGAACTTGGGCCGGGTATCGAGGTAGGCTCAGACAGAGTATTCAGACTCTTGTTAATTTAGTTGTTAAAATGTGTGTTCTTTTTATCTGCTGCTCAAAGGAAGAATGTGAGAACAGAATTATAAATCAAGTTCAGCTTTATTCATCATGCACAACATTTTTCCGGCTGGAGGTCCACGCCTGATCCCAGCGTATCCGAGAGTGGACCCAGAACAGTGATCTTCTCTGCCTTTGTACCCAAACAGGAGGGTTCTGTGTGTAAGTCTCTGCCTTATTAGGTAAAACCAGATAGTGAGAAAGACTTGTTAACCTGTCCATGTTTTGAGTTCC
Organism: Arrhamphus sclerolepis; assembly: GCA_037176975.1. Taxonomy (NCBI): domain Eukaryota; kingdom Metazoa; phylum Chordata; class Actinopteri; order Beloniformes; family Hemiramphidae; genus Arrhamphus; species Arrhamphus sclerolepis. The sequence goes on along the minus strand of JBAMYA010054055.1, from coordinate 28,987 downwards.
TGTGCACTGCTTTACCTAAACAAATCCTGACACTCTGTTTGCTATGTTGTGATCATTACGCCATAACTTTATCTAAAATAAAAATAGTATAAAAAAAAAAAGCTACATGCCAGTATATCGAGCACAAACCGACAAAAGTGGTGGGAAATCACGGCCTGATACCCGGCCCAAACTCGGCACCGCACTGGGTCCGTCTGGTCCCGACCTGCCAGCTCAGCTCAGCTCGTCAATCTGCCGGCTGATTGATTAGCTGTGCAGTGGGTGCCGGCCGTCAAGTCACCGCAGCGCAACAGAGACCTTCCGTGTTCATTATCATCATCATCATTATTATTATTATTGGTTTTATCGGATCTGCGCTGATCTCATAAAAAATATCCCAATAAAATCCCCAGGATGGAAATCTGTCCCCAGGATGGAGAACTTTAAGCCCTGTAACAGCATGTAAATGCATGCTAGCAAAAATCAATTTGTTAATGATGGAATTGTTCTCAGTTTTGTACACTGAATTAAGTTCTTCCCATTTAGAGTTCACTTTTTTCCTTTTAATATAACCATGTTTTATGTTTTAAATATACTTATATACAAATTTCCATTTGTCTATTTTTAGTACAGTACCCAAGCTATGTAAACATTCAACCATCAGACTGAGCATCTATGCGACAGCTCGTGTTTTTAAAACCTTCACTGAGCTGAACTGTCCGTTCATTATAGTTCAACAATATGTTTTTGAGTTTAGGCTCCAAAAAAAATTTGAAAATCCTAAAATGTGCAAGAAGAAGGGAAAACATCTTAATCTTATAGCCTTCACTGCTCATTAAAACCTCAGAAACTTCCTCATTTCCTGTCTAACAGGAAGCAGCTCATGAATGGTAAATGGCTTGCACTTATATAGCAACTGTATTTTCTACAGCGCCAAAGCGCTTTACACTGTAAGCATACACCCATTCACACACACTTCGGTGTACCCAGGAGGGGGCTCGAACCACCAACCTTCAGGTTCATGGCTGAACCCTCTACCACTGAGCCACCTTCCCTACACATAAGTGATATAATGACACAGAGGCTTTAATTTTTTGTCAAATTGTGATCGACAGATTTGTTGGTACCCTTCCATTATTGAATTAAAAACAAAAAACAGTTCAGTCTGAAATAACTTTAACTAACTTTAGCTCTTTCAGTAGGGGTTAGTTTTGGAGTCCACCTGTGTCCTCTTCCTCGGAGTCCATTGTTGTTAAAAATATGACGGATGGTCAATCGGACCATGGTGTACCTTGATCAAGGAGTTCAGCTTGAATGTCTTTGGATGTTTTCTTTTTTTCTTTCTCATCTATCCAGACCATCATTCTTATCAGCCTGGGGTTGTAGGTTGGCTGCAGTCCCATGGACCTTGTAACTTTTAACAATATATGCAGTTATAGTCCCAAACATGAAGCTGCATGGGCATGGTCTTGTAGCTTTTGCCTTTAATGTGCTCATCTACACTTTTTTCGCTTTGATCTGCTCAGAGAGCTATCTCCTTTGCTTGCTCTGGTCTTTGATCAGTTTGGTGCTCATATTGATACTAAACTACTCAGTGGCAACTTTACTCCCTTTATGAGAGAGAACAGGCATTTCTATTAGACATTTGGATGAATGGTTGTAAAGAATATTTAGAAGCCTTTAATATGATATCAATTAAAGTGAAACAGTTGGTTTGAAACATAATTAAAATGCCATTATTTATAGCTGACTGTATGGGTACCAACAAATCTGTCCAAACTATATGGTAATATCCTCGTAAAATAAACATTAAATGCTTTCTTTTCACACTGTTTATTCCATCACAGACTGAAGGTATGCAGGTATCCATAAGACACCTGCTTTTATTTTAATTGCTTTTGCGGGAGGAATAAATCATTGTTTCAAAGAGCTGTAAGGATGCCAGCAAATGTGTTCATGTCTTTGTTTTAAATGAGTCAGTGTAGTCAGCTGAGGGACATAACTGCAGGGCAATAGCACTCATCTCTTAAGCATTGCCAACTAGAGCTGAAACAAGATTGTTTTTGACTTCACAACTCACCTAAGTTAAACCAATTATGTCTTATATATTTATGACAGTCCTTCAAATTTTATTTTTGTCTTGCTGCCTAAAGCTGACTAAAAAGCTTAAGTTTTCATTTCAGGTTAAAGGTGCTGTCACCGTGCCTCACATCGACCAGGTGCTTACCCAGTTCCGTCAGCAGATTGCCTCTGAAGCAGTCACAGATCCGGCCACAAAACCAGTCAGTTCGAGCTCCCAGCTGGTTCATTCTCCTGCTGCTGATCCAGCCGTCCCCATTAATGAGGAACGCATCAGGAAACTGGAGCACCAGGTGTCCCAGCTCATCCAACAGGTAAATATTTAATACTGCTGAAAGCCTTGGACCTATATGTGAATGAGGCTTGGTGTAAATTTGTGTTGACTGATTATGTTACACCTGCTGTAAACTGTAAAGCTGTATCCTCAGCTTATACCTAATAGAGTCCATGTCAGCGATCAGCCTCAAATTCAACACAAGTCAAACATGAAACAGCAGATCTGCAACACAGAGCTCTGCTGACATTATATAGAGGAAAAGAAGCAACTAAAATGGCAAATGTCTGAGGAAGAGTTGTGGCCAAATCTCCAAGAAGCTTGGAGCAATCTATTTGGCAGACCGTGAGGCCTGCACAGGTGTAGAGAAAATCAAATCATTGATTTAAATAAACAGAACTGATTTTGCATTCTGTTTTTCACGTAAATTTTCAGTTTTTGTGGCTAAAACCTTTTGCATAGTATTGTATTGTATTATGCGTGTGTGTGCGCGCATGCATTTTCTCACATATTGTAATTATTTTTCCAATATTTACTCAGGCACCTGCTGCTGAGAAATCCACTGTTTCCACCACTTCTATGGTGAAATTGAAGAAAGCAAAGAGGGACATAGACCACACATCAGAGAGTGAGTGTGACAGTGGGAAGGAAAACAGAAGGCACACCAGGATTTCTCATTATCACAACATCCTAACATCAAGCACATCCACCCAAGAGACCAAAACCACAAGATCAGAAAGGTTAGTCGGAAATACGGTGACAGCTGTTGCTTTCTGTCATGGTATATAGATTTGTTTAACTGCTACAAACTACAAGCTCCTCTGAAATCTTTACATTGTAAAAACACTATACTTTTTATTTAAAGATAATCCAGGTGTGTATTTACTGACAAAATGTGCATATATAACAACTAAATGCAGCACTTTTTTTTCTTTCTTTTTTTTGTTTTTTACAGCACATGGTCTTCCCATTTTGTTCATGCGTTATCTTAAAAGCACCATGTTTGTTTGTTATAGAAGAAATCATTTTAAATCTCAGCTGAAATTGATGATGAATTTTCGTCTCTGACCATTGCTACCTTTTAAAAATGGCCACTGTCGCCTGACTCCCATGATAATCAACCATACTTTGGTCTACCCCTTCATCTTACTTTATCACCCTCTGATGTGTGCTTGAGATTTAGTAATTACGGAATTACACTGTCCCATCAAAAGCAAGGGTGGCTCCATATTTAATTTCAAATTGTTCAGACTTCGCTAACATGTGACACTGATGAAATCTTCAGATTTGACCTTTATTTACCCAGATACTCTCTGGAGGGCTGCTACATTCACAGTTAGTTTCTGAGTTGGGTTCAATACCTCTGCTTTGTTTTATTTGCAGTGATCAGGAGCCTCATAAATTGAGGACTTCAAAGTCTGCTGTGGTGTCCCGAAGGAAGATTGGTGGAACAGGAGGTGTAGAGACAGCACGGCAAACAAGAAAGGGGCCTTTGAGAGCAATGACTTCAGTCGATGTAAAAGCCAAGTCCACCCAGGAAGAGGAAACCTACAGGGTACAATTGGATTGTTTGTTGATGTTTTGTTTGTGAAAAAACACATGTCCCCATACAAGAAGGATTCAAGTGACATTCATCAAAATTCAGCCTTGAGATGCAGCCACTGTATGATACAGTGTCCCAGCCAACATATCTATGTGGGCCCCATCTGGATTAAAAGTGCACTTTTGGGAGTTTACAGAGTGAGCTATGGCTTTAAATTGGTAAATAACATGTCTCCCATATGGTTTCAATATGTAGGCCCGATATGTGGAGACCATAAAAGATGCAAATGGGCTAAATGGGTGTGGGCTATGAGGTGTGGAAATTGTGGGGATCCCCTATAGCTTCAGTAACATTGACCCCCTTTAACCAGATGGACTTATAAACCAATACTGAGTTCATATTGGCTAACAGAGGCAGGGCCTTTGGATAAAGTGACTTGGGAACCTTATCTGAAACCTATTTTTACCCATATGGGGTCCATATATAAATGCTTTAAAGGTTTAGGATTTGAATTTGGACACAATTGTGCTCTGATTCCATCTACACCATGAGTCTAAATCACTCACAGTGGAATACTACTACAGATTGAGGAGATATTTGTGTGTTTTATTCCAACAGAGAATGAAAATTTAATTGAGATTGCATTGGATTTTGAATAAGCTTTTAGACACCATACTGTGAAGATCCTGTCTGTACGGATGACATGTTTTATCAACACAGATCCTGCATATTAACCTTAGGTATAATGACTGAAGATAAATGTTTATGAACATCCTTTGCCACTTACAAAAATGCAATCCATTCAGTCCAAAAACATAGTTTGTAAACAAGGTTAATTAACCAGGCTCTAGTTATACTTAGTATGTTTTTTTTTTTTTTTTTATGTGCTGTTCAGATTATTGTGGAGGAACGTGATCAGGAACGAGAGAGACGTTGGAAAGCAGAACAAGCTGTACGGAAGCTGACGGAGGAGCTGAAGTGCTTGCAGACAAAGGTCAGCGAGGAAAAAGACTTTCAGAGCATGGCCCTGCACACCACTGACAGGTAAAAGTGAAGCAGACTGACATGTATGCACTGTTCACACAAACCTCCACATGTATCTAAGAAGGTGCTCTTTATCACATTATATGCTGAAACAAATAATTTAACTTTGTCTTTGTGGAGTTTGTCTGCCTCATGGATTCTCATCTGTTTCTATGCTCTTAATCTTTCGTACTGTCTCTTTTTAGACCAGAGCATGCTGCCTGTCTCATTCTTTAATAAATAGTATCCACAGCACCATTTAAATTCCTCTCTGTCCTATCTCATGTCAGTATGTGATTTAAAGAAGAAGCTAATTATTACAAAGATCATTAACCACATTAGAACAATTTAAAATCCTCCAGGCTTTAATTATCCATGATGAAATATTCCTATCACTGTTGCTACACATGAGGCTGTTTTTGTGTGTGCGTGTGTGTGTGTGTGTATGCATTGTACAGATAGGCATGATTGTCTTGTGCTGTGTCCTTGTTTGCATCACATTCCTGCATAGATAAATCTGAATTATGGTGTAATTAGAGCTCTGATGACGCGTGTATGTCTGCGGTATTACATGAATCAATCTCAGTTGTCAGTTTCTAATGACATGAATACGGCTGATCCCATCATCGCCTACTTTCATCAGGTGACAGATTACATGGAGGTGAATCATGATAAGAGGACTTTGCTATTTGTAGTGTGGGGATTTTTTTTTCTTTGCAGAAGTGTCTACAGTGTCACCTACATTACAGATATTAAAAATCCTACTGTATTAGACATTACATTTCAGAAGCTATCACATATTCCACACAAACGGAGAGAGCAAACGAGAGTATCAAAAATTATTATTGGGTTTTCATTAGTGTGTGTTGATACAGTCAAAGCAGAATTTCGGGGCTGCAGTTCATCATATTTCCCCTCCCCATCCAGACTGAAAGATTTGTTGCTGAAAGAACGATCAGGACGCACTGAGCTGCGGACTCGCGCTGAAGAGCTGGAGGGGAGGTGTCAGTCCCTAACCCAGCAGCTGGAACAGGCCCGCAGCAGTGAAGAACAGCATAAGACTGCGCTGCGTAGACTGGAAGAGAGTATCTCTCATGGGGATGCCCTCAGGGCTCACCAGCAGGCTGAAGAGGTATAAACACTAGCTTGATTTCCTGGAAAGACATCATTTTTGACAGATGGTTCAAAGCGAACTCAAGCAGGTGATGCTGTTTAGATCTTTACATACAGTTGGCACCAAAAACAAGGTTTGTTTAGAGTCATATAAATAGAAGTCATAAGGCTTCTGCTGCACCTTGTCATCTTCCACTTACATCCAAGCTTGGCTCTAGTTTTTGATAATATGTTCACAGAGTGAATACAATCATATGCATAGAAAAGATTCCTCCAGGTGTGACAGACTGTTACAGAACATATGCTGACATTCCTCAGATGAAACGGTACCAGGAGCTGGAGAACAAGGCAACAGCTCTGAAGAGAGAGCTAGACATCCAGAGATCCTCAGTGCGCCAACACAAAGACAAACTGCAGCAGCTGCATGAACTGCTGGCAACCAGAGAACAAGAGCACAGGTACGCCTGAAGGAGTCTTCCCTGCAATGTGACTCATCTCCTTTTAAAGGCCTGTGAAATGTGATTTCTTAATGAGGAGTGCATTTCCACGCAGGGTTTGCTTTTTTGGCAAAGTTAAACCAGTTATTGTTATTTCTAATAATAGTTTGTCCTTCACCCAAAAATGTAATTTTCCTAATTGTATTTTCCCATAAAGTCTCTGGCTGTGACTGTGATAACTCATATCTGTGTAAATGTGTGATTAAAGATGTGCTCCAAGACTCTTTCTGATAAAGGAGGAGATGTTTGTGCTTTCCCACAAAATCTCATATTTAGACATGATTTACTTGCAAAGTTTGCCACACATTTACACAATCACTGTCCATTGTCAGCAAAACAGACCTGAAGCTTCCAGTAAAGGTTACAGTCAGTTTACATTAGTTAAAAGTAAATCACCTACGTTTTGCCTTTCGCTATTAGTTACAGGCTTGACAAGCTGACAAATGACACATCAAAGAGGCCAGCTACACTTACCATTCTGATAGTCTGCTCCATCAGCATCTAAAGACCATGATTCAGTTCCAGAATTTCTCTGTGAAGGAAACATGATCAGCCTCTTTTCAGAATTATAGTTTTTACATTCACTTGTATATTGTAAACTAAGCTGATGTCTTTTAATGCAAAATACACTTGACAGTTCCATGTCTGTCCAGAGAAAATAAATATATTTTTTTGATGTTTAACTTGATAATTTGATTATAAGCAAAGTTCTCACACGTTATAGTGCTTCATGGTAGTTGATTATGCTTTTAAGTACAATATTAGGTACAAATATATAAAACTACTTATTTATACTTTATACACAATTTTATGTAATATTCTATCCCAGGAGACAGCTGGAGTTACGGCTACAACCTGGCGGTGCTGATTTCCGTGAGGCTGTGGCGAAAGAGGTCGCAGCAGTGGAGCAGATACACAGCAGGAAGGAGGTGGATCTGCAGGAGAAACTGTCAGAGGGCAGGAAACAGTACTCTGCTCTGGAGGACGAGTTCCGCATGGCGTTGACCATTGAGGCTGCTCGCTTCTCTGAGGTCTGCTGAAAGTCTCCCAACCAGATCAGCTGTAATCACTGTAATGTTGTCTTGACTTTCAGACCCATTTCATTCACTGGTTTCCATTAATAAGATGACAACTGATGGTTTTGGTGTCACATTGAATGATCCGGCAGCAACTTAATTTGTTTTCTGATCAGGCGCTTAAAGGGTGTAAATGGATATGTTATTGAAGAAAAAAAATACGGTTTTAGATACAATAACGTGCACAAGAAAGAAAAATTGCCAAGATGTAATTGATGCCCACTTATGTTTGAAAACCAATACTTAATGTCCCTCATATGCATTAATCTGCCCAGAGTAAATGTGTGGATAAAGACGATCATACTGTGCCACTGCACTCTTATTTTCAAGTTATTGTTGCTTCCTTTTTGCCTCTTTTATAACTGTCACTTAATTATGGATATGAGGAGCATATTTGCATGATGTTTGAATCTGTTTCCACTTGTTTTTGTGATCATACAGTGGATGTGTCTGCGATAAATTCTGTTCGAGTTGTTTTTTTTTAACTGTCATTCCATATAATATAGAAACACTTATCTACATGACAGCCCGCATACATTTGTGTGTAGTTGATCTCGTAAATATGCTATGATTTTTTTTTTTGTAAACGTGACTAGCTTTGACAATTTCTGCAAAGTGAAAACTTTCCAGACCACAGGTTAGGAACTACTGCTATATACTACATTATCTGTGCCAGCCAGCTGATAAATGATTACTTGATGCTGAAAAAAGAAAAGAAATGACTGAACTGGAACTGACCTCAAGCTTTAAAGACTTTTTAGATTCTTTGTCAGCCAGATGGTGAAAGTAGAGATTGAATTAGGATCATTTGACTCAGGACAAGTAGTCTGTGATTGCCACAGGAGGTAAGCTTTACAAAAGGATTGAGGTTTGAATCAGTTCAAACTGTCATCTAGCATCTGCACAAAATGTAATGTTACTCTTGATTGCCACCACTTGCACAGTTTCACCCAGACATTTCACCTTTGTGAAAAGCCTGAATAAGAAACTGATTGCCTGACCCATCTTGAAATGATTACTGACTGAAAATCCCTGGCTCTAAAGCCCCCTCTGGTAGGCATACGTTCACACTGATTGATGGAATTGTCAATTCGGGCAGTGCTTGGACCAGAGTTCTTAACTCTCTCTCATTGACACTCACTACCAAAAACTTGCTCTTTTTCTCTAGGTGAAGGAGGTGTGCGATCACATAACTGCAGAGATGACGGAGCTCAAGTCGGCCCTCGCTCTGTCCCAGCAGAGGGAGAAGAAATCAGGCTCTCTGGTGCAGGAGCTCACATCTATGGTCAAAGAACAAAAGAGCCGCATCTCTGAGCTCATCAAAACCAAGAGAGACGCTGTCAATGATCTCAAGGTGCAAAACTGCACAAAACACAAGTTTTCTTTTTTTGTTTTGTTGTTTTGTTGTTTTCAGTTGTCTGATCAGATTTGAAATATTATTTGTAATCACCTATTACGTTTTCAAAAATGTGTTTACCCCGACTAAGGAAAGAAATGACTACTTTCTTTCACCATGAATACTGAAAGCTTCCCTACCATCTGCCTGCCATGACTGATGGCTGTTAATCATTAATATTGCTTTTGTCTGTGTCACTTCCAGAGCCGTCTGCATTCCTTAACAGCAGAGCTGGAACAGGACCGGCGTCTTAGCCTGCAGCTTGAAATGCACAAGAAAGACAAGGCACGACTTTTGTCTCAACTCACAGCACAGGAGTCTGTGATAGACGGCCTCAGGGCTGAGAGGAAGATCTGGGGCCAGGAGCTGGCTCAGCAAGGTGGGACAGATCCAGAAGGACTCTTATAATGAGTCAATATTATAATGCAGGCGACCCTGAAGGGCAGCTTTAGTTGTTTATTGGCAGTCTGTCTGTAATATATGAGTTTATGAGCCTCTTGTAAATTTGGGGGATTCTTCTGCAGGGACTGTATGAAGGAAGTCAAAAGCCATTTGTCATGCTTTACACTTGCACACATTTGTATGAAGCAACTCCTGCCATCTAGTGGTTAATTGTGTGACAGTACATGACCAGGAAAAGCTGGGTTCAACTGCTGTTTGTAGTTCTCTGTCAAAATATAACTATTAACTAATGTGACGTATGCATTCACATAGTGATTTAACACACTACATATAAAAATAGAAAATAACTATAGACCAAAGATTAAAAACAAAAGAAGAAGAGACATGGGATCTGATTTTTAGGTATTTCTTGGTCAGGTGCATCATTGGCTCAGGATCGAGGACGTCTGGAGGCCAGGATTGAGGTGCTGACTTCTGAGCTGGAGGCTCAGAAAAAACAGAACGAGAGGGACCATGATGCCCTGAAAATAAAAGCCAAAATCGTAGACGACCAGACAGAGACTATTCGCAAACTCAAAGAGGTACTGTAATCTTTTCCTATAATAATGCCTCTCAGTAATCCAGAGCCTCCTCTCACCCCCAGCCAAACAAAAATTCTGCTTTTGATGAAACCTGGGATTGAACCAGACACATTAAATATGCAATGTAACTCGCACAACTGAGCTTTTTCATCCTATTTATTAAGCTAAATACTATTCTGTCAAATCCTGTCAATTTGCAGCTTCCTTAAATTTTCGGTTTAACTTTGAATTTGATTTGGTTTATGTTTATAGCTGTTTGTCTGTATTGATCTTGTACTGAGGCATATTATTTTCCACCATCACCTTCCTGTCTTTTAGTCCATTCAGGAGAGGGACAGTCAGATCCGTAGGCTGAGGGAGGAGGCTGTCCAGGCTGAGAGGAGGTTCCAGCAGCAGCTGGAGGAGGAAACAGGCCAGCAGGCTGAGCTGAAAGAGAGACTGGAACATGTGAGTCTGCGCAAGGAGGAGCTGAAACAGGAGTTGGAAGACAAAGAGGCAGAGCTCAAGGAAATCAGAAGAACCTACAGGCAAGTGTTCATTCACAAACCCAGATTTGTAAAGATGATGTACAGAGAAAACTAGTCTGCTCTGAAGTTGCATACATCTGTAATAATCAGTCAAAGATGATTTAGAGAGATAAAAAGTTCATGTGTGATGCTCGTCGCATCATGCATTTCAAGTGTCACAACACTGGCTATTTGTGTTTTATTTGGGGACACTATTTGACCCAAACTTTAATTTTGAGTAATTTTTTAAAAGATTGTATTCATGTTAGAAGTTTTTTTTTTGTTTGTTTGTTTTTTTCTGAAGCCATGTTTTTATTCTGTTGTTTGTGTCTCTCTATTAGTGATTCCTGTAAGAAGTGGCAGGACAAGGCAGAGCTGCTCACTCGACTGGAGAGCCAAGTGAAGCGTATGAAGGAGAATTTTGATTCCAAGGAGCGCCTGCTGCTGGAAGAGAGAGATAAAGCAACAGAGGCACACAAGTAATATCAGCAAAGTCACATCCTGTCCTTCCGACCCTGCACTTATCAGGAAGTTTAATATAGTTTACTATCTGTTTTTCAACTTATCGTGCTGATTTGGTTCTTATCTCACTGAGAGGTGTAAGATTTTTAAAAGATTTTTGTCCAGTCTGTACATGGTTCCTGGGAGCTGCAGGAGATCGATGTCAAACTTGTTGGCCTTGGTGTGACTTCTTGAATGTTTTTGTAAATTGTTTCATTGAAAAGCTCCATGACCAGCTTAATTTTGATTTACTAAATTTAATCTGATAAAACCTTGAAGGGGATGTTATTTTTAAATTAAATACTACATAGATCAGGGCCTTATGTGTTGATCTGAAAGCACCCTAAGCATCTTACATAACAACATGTTTTATGTCTGGTTGTTTCTCATGCAGAGCTGCAGTGGAAAGGTTACACTCTGTGGACGATGCTTTCCGTCGACAGTTGGAGTCTGTCCAGGCTGCACATCAAGCTGAGCTGATGCGGCTAGCCAGTGACAGACAAAAAAAGATAGAAGAAGCCAATCAGAAGGTAAAATGTTTTCACATAAATGGTCATTTCCATTTATTTATAAGATCAGCTGCTCTCTGCCTATGTGTTTGAGTGTAAGAAATGTAAACTTAAGCAATGTTTTATCCCCAGTTTGATAATTCACAAAGGTGTTTTAAAAGTGGTCCCAGAGAATACAACAGCTACACAAATATTTGATGCTTTCGTCACACATGGATAAATTATTTGTTACGGATGCTTGGAAAACTTACTTCACTGAGAGGCTCACCTTGTCTCAGCCAGTTCTTTTGGCATTTAGGAGGTCAGAGTAGGAACATCATTGCCAGATAAACTTGACCACTTTCTTAAATGGTATGAGGGGGAAACCTTGTCTTCAACAACACAAAGACTGGGAAATGTCTGTTGATTTTAGGAAGTAAAACTCATTTCAGACCACTTTTATTAACAGGATCAGGATCTGAGTTTTGTGCTTGACTATAAACTGAAATGAGATCCTGCCTGCTTCTTGAGCACTGAGCCTCAACAAAGAACTGTTTAAAGAAACCTTCATCTTTATATACATATATATTTTACTTTGCTTTTATTTAAGGTGCCCTGGCTTTTTGCAATATTTGCTGGTTTGGAAATGCTTTGAAACACAGAGGATTGCAGGAAAGGTAGTAATAGTGGCTGTTGGGATGACCTTTAAATATTTATAGGGATTAGGTCAGAAACAAGGACATCCACTTGCCTCTGATTTGATGCCACCTGCAGTGTTATTGCCCCCTCTGTTTCTAAAGAATTGGTCCAAACTGTCCTTCATTCCACATGCCATCAGTTTTTTTAAGTATGGACAGAAAATAGGATACTAGCTAGTCGGGCCAAAATGTTCCTTTTAATTGTATAACAAAATTGTTTGTGTATATTTGTGTGTTCTTATAGTATGTTGGAGTGTAGAAATGTCAAGTAACATTTGCCAACCAAATTTCCTCAAATAGGCTTACAAAATTAAAAAATGGCATCCATGTAGGCATCCATAGTCAATAATTCATGTTCCATGTCTTGCCTGCAGGTTAAATCGTCTTTTTATGCTTTTTCTCTTTAGGTTTTTGAAGTAGAGGAGGAAATGCGTGAGCTACTGGAGGAGACAGAAGCTAACAAGAGAATCATGGAGGAGAAAATGAAACGTCTCACCAGTGTTCTTAAAGACTTTTAACTTATGAAATCTGGGTAACTGTAACAATGTGCATTTGTAGTTTGTTTTTGATACATTTTTAAGATGCATTTTTGTATAATTCAGGATTAACATGTACTTGTTGATTTGTGCAATAAATTTTCTCCTGAGTACATATTTACCATGTTAATAACAATAACAAAAGATTGGTTTAACAACTTGAAATCAGGTGAATTTTATGTGTAGTGAATAGTTTTTCATTATTTTGATAAGCATTTAGGGTCCGTTTAACTTGAAATTTAAGCTGTCAAAAATATTTAAATATTTATTTTGTCAAGGATCTTCCATGATAATCTTGTGACCATTAGTTTGACAGCTTTGATGTTACAAAAATTTAAAGCATTCATACAAGATGAATGGATGATTTAAAAAAAAAAAAAAAGAGGTAGAAGGGTAGACTACAAATTGTGGTTTAAGTGAGTAAAAGTTTTGCAAGTGTAATTCTAAATATATTAATACTAGAATTAATGATAATGCGTTCACTGTGTGTTTAATATTTCGATGACTTTTCCTGCTCTCATTACAATAATTTAATTTCGATGTGGCCTGTTTTGTTTGTATTCCTTGCTCGCCGCTGATTGGTCAATCGTTGTTGATGAGGCCTGTCAATCAAATCTGGGAGGTGCGGGGCTGGTGGTTAGGCTGAGGGGGCGCGACCTCGGCACGAGCGAGACAAGGGTTGCCGTGGCAACTGTACGCTAACGTAACGTCTGTGTATTAAAAGAAAAAGAAAAACTACCAGAGGTATCCGAGTTGTGCCGTTAATGAAACAGAGAAAACGATCGTTATTTTGTAGCTAAACATGGGTCGTTGAGTAAAAGCGGTGGAATTCTAAAAGAAGATGGAACTGAAGACGAAGGAGACTTTGCGGTCAACACCGAGTCGTCACGAAAAAAGTTTGGGTCTCCTCACGATGAAGTTTGTCAGTCTGCTGCAGGAAGCTAAGGATGGCGTCCTTGATTTGAAAGTGGTCAGTGAAACAGAATGGATAAGCTCAGTCCTCTGTGTGTTTTTATTTTATTTTTCCCCCGCAGGGGGAGGTCTATAAGTCACTCCTCACAGCAGATGTTAACAAAGGGCTACTAGTCAGGTGCTTGATGTAATTAACAGGTGGACTGGCAAGCCGCCATCATAAGTCTCCGTCTTTATCGGTTCAGTAAGTCAATTTAAGAAAAAAAGGTTGTGCAGAACTTAAATGGTAAGACGAGACCAATGAAATAGATATAACTATTGATCCCCGAAGGGGATGTTTGTGAAATAAAGTAGTAAAATAAACCGTTAATTAAAACTAGTTGCATAGGTCTCTGATCAGCTTATAGTCAATAGACTTAACAAATGCATTGACATACTCTCTTTTTGTGTCTGTTAAAGTTGGTAAAAGCTAACATGAGCACCTGCTTTAATGTTTTGTTGTTGTTGTTTTTGTCCCTTTACCAATCAGGTTTGGGTTGAGACTCCATCAATCCATGGATGGAAGGCAGTACCTCATATTATAAACATATTATTTTCTTATTTCTTTCTGTTGTTTTCTGTGCCAGTTTTCTGTCATGTTTTTGCTTTCTACAAACATCTGGAAATGGTGATAAAACTACGAAAAAGTTTTATTTATTCCTCTCTAAACCCTTCTGTTTTAGTCCATGACATAAACTTAACTATGTTAATATTTATTTTAAATGCATGTTTTTCTTTTCTGTAAGGATAAAGATTTTTCCTCTCCTTACACACCAAAGCTTGATAATTTTTAAACAGCAGGTTCCTCATACTCTTTCCCTCCTCCTCTGTAATTGTATAACTATCTTCTCTGTGGAATATTTTAATTTGCAGTTTGAGTAGCTTAATTTGCTTAATCCTGAAAGTCTTGGCATTACTTTTTTCCACTTGATGCAAAGTTTGACAGTAATTTCCTGGTCTTGTTTCCTCAAGATTGTGTATCCTGCTGACACAAATTCATCTTAAACTCATGCTGCGTTAAACCCTATTTGGAGATGTTTGTTTGAATTAACAGGCTGCAGACAGCTTGGCAGTGAAGCAGAAGAGGAGAATTTATGACATCACGAATGTACTTGAAGGTGTTGGACTGATTGAGAAGAAAGACAAGAATATAATCCAGTGGAGGTTTGATTATTTACATATTCATTTTTACAGTATGAATGGACTTCAGCATCTGTAGCAGTGTATGTAAAGGAACAATATTCATACCTTCGCAGCTGAATAACTAAAGCCACTCTGTGTAGCAGTACCACATCTGACCACATAGAAACGTATGGATCTGATGTGTTGACAAAAGAGCCACTCAGCACACTTACATGTCTTAAGTCCAGTTAAAGCTTTAGCTTGACTAAGCTTTATAATTGTCCCAATATAAATGCACATAAGGGAAGTGATTAACCGACCAAAGTATGTCACTGCTGCGTTAGGTGACAATAGTGCTGCTTTGACCATATCGTATGTCCTGTATGCCTTAGTTTTTGTGTTCTATTATTCTGTATAAACTTCAAGTACTTCCAGGTCAAAGCCTGGGGCAGAAACTATGGAGTCGACAGTGCGTGTAGGTTAATTCTAGTCCCATTTAATGTTTACGCTCAACTTCAGTCGCCTTATCTCAGTGTGGTAGTCTGAGGCAGTCTAGTTTGATTTCAGGCAGATTAAAATTTTTATTTGTCCGCCATGTTTTGTAATACCATTTTGTTCCTCCTGTGGAATGTTGTGTCTTATGCCAGGGCTCATGCTGTCCCCATGTGGTCAGAAGTGTTATTGTTAACATGGAGTGGCTTTAATAATCTTTTAATGTACAGCAAATTATTGACAAGAAAAAGCATTACATTCTCATCACGAATCCTGTTGATGTTCAGGGGGCAGAACGCAAGCGGCCAAAAACAAGAAGTGCAGGAGCACGTCAGAGTTTTAAAGGCTCAAATCTCTGAGCTAGATGTCCAAGAGAAAGAACTGGATGACCAGAAGGCCTGGCTGGAGGAAAATATCAAACTCCTCAACTGTGATCCTGTCAACAAAGCATATCCTTTGATTGTCAATATCATTTATTTAACTTGCTTTAGAATTGTTTTTAGTACTTCTTCCTGTCTGTAATGTTGCTCAAACCTGTAAGCTTGATTACAAAGACAAGTTGACATGATACAATTTAATTTTCAGTTTGTAAAATAACAAAAAATTACTTTGATTTTTCATTATGTGCATTATCCTGCGACACCAAGACTAAATGCAAATGAAATCCTTTGCATCTGCTGTTTTTTCAGGAAAATGTAACTCAATTCTTTTACTTTTTCAGGTTTGTAATTCTAGTCCTCCCAAGGCCTCTTTCACTCATCTCAGAGAGAAAATAATCCCTTCTTGATCCTTTCAGCATTGTTTACGTGTTGAACAGAGAAAAAGCATTAAAGGGAGGATTATAAATATAATCACCATTGTCAGTGAGTGAAACTGCAGTCAGGCTAATCCTGAATTGCACAATAGTCACAATCTTGTTTTTCCAGTTTATTCTCTCAATTTTCCTACCAAAGTTAATCCTTTTCCCTTAACACTCCTCCACATATAAGTTTGTGACACATGAGGACATTTGCAGTGCTTTCAGTGGAGACACTCTTCTAGCTGTTTTGGCTCCTGCTGGAACTCAGTTGGAGGTGCCACTTCCTGAAATGGTACTTTACCTATTTTGATGCATGTAATTTCATTCTATATGCACTTTAGAGCCAGATATTCATTGCATTTATTCAGCTTTCCATAGTTTTTAGGCTACAGTTTAACTATAAATTAAAGATGGGCTTGTCAATGTGGAACAGGGACCCCAACAAATCTGTTCACATTGAACAGTACACAGTTCAGTATTTATGAAAACAGTGTCTTAAATTGTTTAGCAGTGCTTGAGCAGTGGAGTTTGACTGTGGGAGGAAGCTGGGGTAACTAGAGAAAACTCAAGAAGACGTGTAAAGGTTAATAGGGAAAGTGGAAGTTTGCATTACTCTTTTCATATATTTGTAGTGATGTGATCTGCTGTGTTTAGAAGCCTGTTGATTGAAGCCACTTTAATAAACCAAGCTTTTTAATATGCTGCTGTTTTCAAGGGCAACAGTGGTGAGAAGAAGTACCAGGTGAACCTGCGCAGCCACTCAGCCCCCATCCAGGTCTTCCTCATCAACAGGGATTCAGGCTCCAGATTTCCTGTGGTCTTTCCTTTGCCTCCCACCAGCAACCTCTGTCCGATGCCAACTCCACCCAGCACTCCCGCCAGCCTGCTGAAGTTCCCGCATAACATGTCTGCATGTACTACTTCCAACGCTACCTCCTTCTGCTGCAGCCAGGACTCTATCTGCTCAGACCACATGATGGTGCTAGTAGACCATGATGAAGTGATGACACCATCATCTACACCTGATGAAGGGCAGATGGGTAAGGACAAGGGAGACAAACATCAGAGCCAACCTTGCTATGTTTTTTTTGCCCCTTGATGTGTTTTTTACACTGGACACACATTCATATGATTCACAGGATATTTGACAAGATTCTCATGTTTTACAACTTTTTTTTTTTTTTTTTTAAATAGGCCACATTATGGTTTTTTTTTAACATGGTTTTTGACCTATCTCTAATCTTATATTTAGGAATTTCCATCTTTGTTCAAATACGATGGCTTAAAAGAAGAGTTTTAAATCTGTTTGTAATCTTGTTAGCAAAGCCTGTTTACAAAATACACAAGGAACAAAGTTACCTTCCCTCGTACAGGAATTCAGATACAAGATATTTGAATACTCTTAAAGGCACAGTAAGCCTGGATAATGCCATGTCTGACATTTGAAACAAAGTATCAACAAAACATGAGAAGCTAGCCTCTCCCTCCTTGAGGCAACATGTCCCATCATGAACTCTTCTGGGCTTCACCAGACACCCATCTTAATGTGTAGAAACACAAAAGTTCCTCCTGTTGATGACTGACTGGAGCAGTTTTTGTATCAGGCTGCTCCTTATCAGGTTTTGGATTAGAAATCAAGTAGAAATGCTTAGTCTGCCTTTAAGTAAAATATGAAAACAGAATCCTCTCATCTTCTGAGCTGTATTTACTGGTAATTGACAGTCTAAAATAGTTATAGCCTTTTGTAGTTATTGTTTGGAGCTCTTTTTTTTTTTTTTTTTTTAGTACACATCTCGTGGATAGGCAGTGTAATTCCTTACCACATCTTGATTAGTTTATAGGTGAATGTGCAGTTGTATGACTTGGATGTTTCCATAAACCTTGTCTACACTAGTTTTAATTACATGGATAAGATGTGATAGTGGTCATAATGTGAACAAAAGTTAATCGCAAAAGTGGAAATTTGTTTGATACTTCTGTAGTTTAAATCCATTTCCTGGTTTTAACCATTTACTACTAATTTCATGCAACACACCACATAAAGGGACATTAATTCCTCAACACAAACAATACACTGATGCCTGGTTGTTGTCCAACATAGATAATGGTGGCACAAGATCAGGAGGCATTTATCATAAATGACTGGTTCAAATGCATCTTTCACGCTTTGTTTTTATCATTGTGTAATAAAGATAAAATTATTAGTCATGGTGGCAGTTCTTGGGAAGTTAAATTCCTCTAAATCCTTTGGGGTATACTTTTACAAAGAAGCCGCTCCTACACTTACACAAACAGTTAAACCTGTTTTCCTCAAATGATCTGTTTAACTTAAATCACATTCTCTTCCTGTATGAGAGCTCCTTCTCTGTAGTCAAGATTATATTATCCTGATTGTAAAATATTATTATATATTATTTATCAATTATGCAAAGACCGTTTACAAGAAATTTTATCAGATGGATGTTCACAAGACTGCTGTAATAGAAGTGTCTGATAAAAATGCATTTCCATGGGATTTCACAAGTAGGAAAAGATTGATCTTATTTCTTCACTAACTAACTGTTTCTTATGATACTACATCAAGTAATTGTGCATAACAGTTTATGTCCCTCTCTAAATCATGAAATGATAAACTAAAAACACTTTATGTGTGCATGCATATGCACACAGGTAGGAACAGATGGAAATGCTGAAGATCTCTTTGGGAGTGACATGGAGGGATAAGATCAGGAAACAAGTACATCAAAGGCACAGTGCATGTCAGAGAGGCCACACTGAGATGGTTTGGACATGGACAGAACAGGGATGGTGAAGGTTGGAACTGCCGGGCAGGAAGCCGAGAGGAAGACAAAACAGGAGATTTATGGATGTAGTGAAAGAAGACATGGATTTAGTTGGTGTGAGAGAAGAGGAACAGGGTTTAATAGAGTTGGATGATTTGCTGTGGCGACCGCTGAAGGAAAAAGCTGAAAGGAAAAGAAGAAGATATAATATATGCATTGATAAAGCATGACATGACAACCCACTTGATAATGAGCAAGTCCTCTTTGTGCTTATGAAGAGGCTTTGGCCAGTCAGAATCTTGACGAACAACATTGGAGTGTGTAATGGAGTGTCTGGTATTGAGATCAATAGATCCAGTGGACCCAGTGGGTTGCGAGGTGGGGACTCTGTGGAAGGGCACTGCCTCCCACGGATGCTATCAGGTCCCATCAGATTTCTGTCAGTGGAGCTTGACCAAATGAACATCTCAGATTCTTTGCTTGTGTTCTTTGGATACTTCCTTTAAAACAAAAAGAAAGGAAAAAAAAACTTGTTGAGAGGCCAGCTGCTAACCTGCTGGAGGAGGTGGCTCTTGTAGGAAAAGGATTGTTACCATGCTGATGGTGTAATTGGTCTGCCTGAATGGTGTGGCTGCCAAAATAGGACTCATATGATTGCCAGGATGCAAGTTTTCCCAGCAGGTCACTGCACTGTAACAAGACAAGTACTGCTGACTCACAATATTGGTCAGTGGTCATAATGCCATGCTTGGTGTGTGTGTGTGTATCTCACTTCTATTTTTATATAGTATATAAGTAGAAGTATGTGTCATTGTCACATTAGTTGTGTAAACCTAGATGAAATTGGGTAACAAGACACTGCAGTGAAACTCAGGCACTTAGCGGAAAAAAGAAGTTTTGGCCTTACAGTAAAAGATCTTTTTTTTAAAACTGTTGCACAAGTGTAGGAAATTACAACTAACAGCACATTATGCAAAAGTATTTTCAAAGAGGTGGTAGGTGATTTTCTTTTTTCTTCTAAATCCAACACGGTCATGTAAAAACAATCTGGATTTATTGGATTAGCAATGTGTGTAATTTTGCTTTTTCAGAGAGACACGAGAGTGATAGCATTGCTGCTGTTGAAACTAAACAAGTTTTTTTAACACATACAGATAAACTCATTATTCTTGTTTCACTGCTCATGCTCTCCGCAGTGTGTCATAGTCAGTCGTCACCAGTGTTGGAGCAGAATCCACTGGATCTGGCAGGCCCAGAGTTCCAGTCTGAACTGGATGTTAGCAGCCTGCTGAAACTCAGCACTGCTGAAGAGCAGATGAAGGATGACAAAGAGGGTGAGATGTGCCAATGTGAATCCAAACACATTTAAATTTTTAATTGTATATAGCAGTGAAGCTCAGTTTTAATGTTTTTCAGACATTTTTCTGTTCAGGTTGAATTTTAGTAGAAAAAAATGAAGAAAATCAGACACATTGTTGTGTAGATGTAAACCTTTTATTTATTTTTTATGAAAATGTTCTTGATTCTCTCATAGGAGCTGTTGATTTGATTGATGCGATAATGTCTGCTGATGGTAAGCATAATACCAGTATAAATTACTTCATAACAACCCTGACTTGTGACTTGCATTTCTCTTGATGAGATGTTTTAAAAATACTTAGATTTTCAAAATGCTCCATCCAATTCATGGAGTTGGTAACGGTCCGCTGCTCAAAAATCTCCTCACAAAGATTATTCCAGACCTCTTTTATTTAAAGCAAGAGGGATTTAAGTTTTGCATGAGAGACAACATTTTATAACTTAGAAACAGATTTCTAGATACTAAAATCCACCTGGAATCATCTTTTCAGACGTTTTACTAGGGAGGTATCTGGAAAATCTTTACAAGAGGTCTGGAGATTGTTGCAGAAACATGCTAGCCCTCTGAAACATCAAAAGGAAATTCCTGTAATGCAGTGCATATGTGAAAACAGTGTGTGAATTCTTCCCTGAAGGCATTGTGCTAACGTGACTGGAAATCTTTAGTACATTGTGTATGAGAGCGATAACATGTTTTTCCATCATCCTTTCAACACTCACAGATATCGACTACAGCTTCAACTTGGATGACAGCGATGGAATGTGTGACCTGTTAGACGGGCAGATCCTCAATTACTGATGAGGACGATAGCCGACCGCTGAATGCTTATTTAAAGTTGAGAAGCAGCTCTTGTATATCTCTTTAGAGACCCTTTCACAGATATTTTTTCCCATTTTGTTATAACTGCTGAGCCACTACTTTAACACTTACACACCTTTAGATTTCACTGCTGTGTTTCTGACCACCTGTACCCTCAGTTTTCTACACTGGTCTTCTGCCAACAGAACAAAGTACCTGAATGCATTTTCCCAGAACACATTTACATGGCCACTAAGATTTTAAGGATTTCCTGGCTCAATATCTATAGGATTCACACAGATGAGATGTCTTAGTAGATGTAAGTTGAGACTAATGGTTCATTCCCATGCTGTACAATTCTGACATTTGAAAACAACTGTGCTGGTTTGTTTTGTTGATCAGGTTGTGGGATTGTGACAGTATTCTGCATTAGATGATCTGTACAGTCACTTTCAGTATTGGCTTTATTTGTATTTTATTTTATTTTTCAATACAGGGTTAGAAGTTTAGTTCAGGGTATATGAGCATTCTTTGCTTCAAAATCATATTAGCTGGTTTCATAGTTAAACTTCAAAAGCGTTTACTATTTAATGAGCAAGTGCTTTAACTGTATTTTGGTACCTTGTTCATGTGAAAATGCCAGAAATTTTTGTTTTTCTAAATTATTGACACTGCCATTTTAGGCTTAATTTTTTTAAATTATTCCAGTTGTGTTTTTGAATAACTATTTTCTTTGATTTTTTTTTTTTTTTTAAATTCTGTTCTAGTTTGTTGACAGTGAAGCTAAGTTGACTGTTTTGTGATTTCAATTTGCCACATTTCAGGTATGAGTATTTTTTTTCTAAATAGAAGAAATCTGGTTTTGTTGCACAGTATTAAACATTTTTTCAATGTTTGACTTTAACTTTTTTTTTTTTTACAAATGTTGCTCAGCTAACTTACAAGTAGAAAACAAAAAGGTCTTTTTTGTTTGAGGGCAGCTAAACCTCACAGATGGCAGGATTTATCACACGTTATCCAGTGGTTGAGGCCCTGGGTTGAAACTTTCTTCCTTCCTTCCTGGCTGAGTGAAGTGTTTTGCTCTTTTACAGTAACAGCTTGCAAACTTTAGTCTGATGGTTTCCACGTGTTTCACCAGCCAGAGAAATAAGCTATGATTTGAAATCTATAAACAGGAATGAATAAAACAAGTATTTAAAAAATGCAATCCAAGGATGCAATCACTGGATTGCCTATCTCAAATTTGTATAAAAAAAATAAATAAATCTTTCATGAAATCTCAATATTTCATCATTTCTGCATAAAAGATCAGTGGTTTCAGTTTGTTGTGCAACTGTTGCCGTCAGCACAACAGAAAACTGGGCCGTAAAATCTGGTTTCAAGATATTCACTGGAATTCAGGAAATGACAAGCGACAAATGTGGCCTCACTTCAAACTGAAACAAATCCCTGTGGATCTCAAAGCTTTCTGGGGAATAGTTTGATTGCTCTTATCTTTTCTCTGGAATTTAAACTCAAACTGGACTGAAACACTTGTCTGTTATGAAAGCTGTGCACATGTTAAACATCAAGAACTGGTGCATTTCACAGCGCTGATTGTAATTGAAAATAAGCAAGTCATTAGCTGACGTTTCTGGGTTTTTTTGTCATGGGTGTCCACGGTTCTCAATTTTTATTTTTATTTTTTCTAATTTTTAATTTTGAACTGGAAGAGTGGAGACAGAAGACAAATTTATGAATTTTTTCTTCTTTGTAGTGATTTGTTTTCTTTTTTTTTTGTTAATTTTGTTAATTTTTTCTGTTTGCTTCCTACTTTTCCACTGTTGTTGATTTCTAAGGTAACATCCTTACAGATATTCTCTCCTGCTCCCTATAACCTGTCTGCTGTTTCACACACATCTGACCAACAACAGTAATGTAAATTCAACAGTGAATTTGATTTTTACTTCACTTTTTAAATATAAATGCAGCTACAGGTGTCTTACAGAGGGGAAAAAAAAACAAAATGACAAAAACATTGAAATAAACACATTAATATAGTAATAGCACTTGAAAAACAATTTTCAAATCTAAAAAAAAAGTAAAGGGAATACATAGGAAGACTGAAAAAAGAATAAATGTATTTTTATCAGGTAGAGTGCAAAAAGGTCAGTGAGTTAGAAATACATTTTCAAAGTGATAAGTCTAAGTGTTAAAAGTTGACAGTTTTCTGCGGTCTTGATAAAATGTCTGTCACATGCTTGGGTCAGAAAAATACAGAACAAAATCATCCTTTTCAACCACGTCTGTATTGCTCTGCTTATTGCAGTCAGTCAGATGACGTAACATATAAACACTGAGCAGCTTTCAAGCTCACCTGATAAATCAACAATCCAGAAAATGCTGCATTAAATTATGATAAAGAAACAGATACGTCAGCTTTTTAGTATGGAGGAAACTGCGTAACTCAAATGTTTCTAGAAACAAAGCTGCTGCTTCTTCATCAACAGCACTACATAACAGAATAGTACCTGCTCTCGTGCTCTTCTGAAGAATGGATCACTATGCAGCAGATTAACTCATATTGAGAATGTACTTGTCTCCTGAGATACATTACGAGAGTTGAATGACATGTCAATCCCTTCCTGTTCTGCAGGGGTTTCTCTTCTATTCTTCCTTCTCTTTTCTCCAAACATCTTAGCCAATTTCATCACATGCCTCCTGAAAGAAGTTCCCATGAAGGCGTAGAGGATCGGGTTGAGGCAACAGTGAGTAAGAGCCAAGCTTTCAGTCACCTGAGCTGCCTGATCCAGCGCTTTACTGGTCTCGCAGTTGGTCACAAACATGTGCACAGAATCCATTGCGCGGTAAGCCTTCAGCACGTTATATGGCAGCTGAGTGACCACAAACACCCCGACTACCATAACTAGAACCTGCAGGGCTCTCCACTTCTTGCCTCTGCTCCCAACAGGGAGGCCCTTTAGCGCTCGCCACACAATCCAGTAGCAGATTACCATAATGAGGAGAGGAAGCAGGAATCCCAACAAGACCTCGGTTATCTCTAGCGCAGCTTTACCTCCTCGTCCCATAGACTGAGGATAGATGGCCTGACAGATATTCCTACTGGATGTATAAGTCACTTCTGAGAAAAAAAAATCAGGAAAGCCAAGAAGGAATGCTGTTGCCCAAACAACCAAGCTCACCCTCCAGCAGTGTTTCCTAGTGAACATCCTCTGCAGCCACTCTCTTTGTTTTCTTCTACCCTGCACTCTAGCAACCACAAAGTAACGATCTAGACTAATACAGGCCAGCAGCAACATGCAGCAGTTGAAGTTCACTGTGTAGCAGGCCGACACAATCTTACAGGTGATGCCCCCCAGCTCCCAGCCCCTTGCAGCATCAACAGCCCAGAAAGGCAACGTTAAGAGAAGAAGCAGGTCAGCCACGGCCAGATGGCTGAGGAAAGCATCCGTCATGGTCTTCAGGCGCTTGTGGTAGGCATAGATGGCCACAACGAGAATATTTCCTGCCAGTCCTGCCACCAGACTTAGACTATACACAATGGGGAGGAAGAGGGCTGCAAAAGAGCGGATGTCGCTCTTTTCACATAAGGTTGGATAATCTTCGTCACTGAAGTTGAAGCTGAAGTTGTCGTGGTAGTAGTAGTCGTCTTCTACTGAGGTATTCATGCTGGTCAGATATAGCTGCGAGGAAGCACATTTTGAATTACTGGTTTCAGCATTTAAATATCACAATTAGTTAAAAACAAAGAAAAACACACCTGAATCATAAATACGACAGCTGGCAACCTGTAACTATAGTCTTTAGCTATAGTTGTGTAAGGTGATGCTGTTTATTAAGGACTTCTCAACCTGGTTGCCAAGGTGATAAGTCCTTCCTGTGGGCTTTCTGTCAAAGAGCCTAAACTGAGTTTGGTTTTTTTGTTTGTGCTGGTGGGCTGCCAGAACGTCTTTTCTAATCAGTGTGCATGCCGATACAGCTGCTCACTGACTTCCCATCATCCTTGCTTCTATTTTACCAATAAAAACATTACATGCCAAACACCACATACTTACTTATTTTTTTTTTTCCCTTATGTTATATGTTTCAGTGAAATAATGGCGCATGGATTTGTGAGTTAAATCAATCTTAAACTTTCTCTTCAGCATCAACATGACCAGTTTGGTTGGATACAAATTATGGGAAACAATTCTGGCACATGTATGAATGGAGGATCATGTTATGGTTTTGGGTTTCTTGAGTTTTTGTTTTTTTTTCTTCAAAATTCTCCTGTTTAAATCTTATCTCATATTCCTTTGGCTGCTTTAGTTTAGTCTAGTTTTCACCCCTGTGTCTCTTCAGGTCCTGTGCGTATATGTTGTCTTGTATTTCCTGTTTTCCCTGCTAGTCCATCTGTTTTGCTGTCTTTCTGTGTTCATGTGTGCAATAGTTGCCTTTCATTTCTGTTGTTGGAGAACCTGAGCTGCAGTGCTTTTTGTGAAAACAAGTGACATTTGTTTGCTCCTCTTCCCTCCACGTCCCCTCAAACCTGACATTATATTATCGTCTCATTCATATTCATAAGTCACTAACGCTCTGTAACCCTGGAAACATATCTGTGCATTTCCCTTTTACAACTAAAGAACTGCGTGAGTATATTCACCTTTCAATACTGATATTATATTGGGATTGCATCAAGCTTGACAACATTTAAGGCACACAAACAAATACAATACAAAGTAAGAAAGAGACTAACATGTTTTTAAAACAGTGACAATCCTCTCAGCATATGCAAACATTCTGCATTTAGGTAGGTGTTTAAAAGAAACAACTTCAAACAAAAAAAAAAGACTACCCTGCATTAACCAATGGATATTGTATGATGGGAAAAAGTGTTTATTCATCACCAGTGCACTTGTTGCTATGTTTCGAGAGCCAGTTTGAGCTTGAAACTTCCTGACACTGTTCCAGCGTCAGTGAGACGTTCAAGGAAAAACGGAAAAAAAGCATTTCTTCTCTCAATTACTGAGTTTCCTAGAGGACAATTTAATAAATCTGCACACACAATCATGCGTATCATTGCAGACATATGTTGAGCATATTTCCACATTGTGGGAGCAACAGTGTTGCACATTTATTGTTGATTAAGGACACCCAGGCAACCTAATGAGTCACAGCTGCTGTTTTGTTTTGTTTTCTGATTTTGATTTCTTTATTTTATACATCTCTTTAAACACCATCCTCACCTACCAAGCGTGAACATGACTGGGAATATACTGACAGAAGGAATACTTCAATAAGCACAGAAACCAAAAAGAAACAAGCAAAAAATAAATCAGAATTTACTTACCACGACTCTGCTGAAGCCACAAACGTATGCCTAATCTCTGGATTTAATATTCGTACAGTAAGGAAGTTAAATGTAATCCAAATTAAATTGAGGAGAACTGGGACCACATGGAAAACATGCACACACACATGAGATCCATCTGGTTTGGTGAAAATCACGTAAAGAGGAAATTCTGCAATCTGCAAAAGGTTCCAGCTTGTGTGCAGCGATACGTTAGCTCATTCTGCCTGTCTGTAGAGAGATAAGAGAAAAGTTCAGAGGAGGATACAAACAAGTGGATAACTGTAGACAAGCTCAGATTTCCCTGGAGATCCCCCAGTTTTCTTCCCTGTGATAAATTAACTTTCTACTCCACCACATTTAATTAGAATCATATTGCACTCTTCACTGCTGTTTTTTGGTTTCCTCTCTCATTTTATTCCATCATGATTCTACTTTTGGGAAATAAAAAATGTGTTACTTGACAAGTTCACAGAAGTCTTAGCACTGTCTCTAAATATAGAGACATGTTTTTGAAGCTCTTTTTGGAATCTCTCATTTTCCTATCAAAGCTCTACTTTCTGTTTGAAGAACAGAAAGCTATTCTTCTGCACGTGCCTTGCATGGTCAGCCATCCGGATTCTTTTCAAATAATAAGCTTGGTTCCTCTGGACTTGATCTTCAATTCTAGTGATCAGAACCAACAGAAGAAACTGCCTCTGGACGCCACTGGAGAGACATACACCTAATCAGAGAAGCAAAGCATATGATGCAGTCAGAGCAACGAGCAGACTATCAGTGTTTCCCCGACCATTATGTTGGGGCACCCCAAGCCCCAAAGAAGATTAGGTTCATTTTATTTTCTGTACAGCTTCAGATCACAACAAAAGTCACTCCCACTGAACAGGTCTATACATTGTCCTTTTATTAAACAAACTAA
Source organism: Arrhamphus sclerolepis (assembly GCA_037176975.1). NCBI lineage: Eukaryota > Metazoa > Chordata > Actinopteri > Beloniformes > Hemiramphidae > Arrhamphus > Arrhamphus sclerolepis. The sequence continues at coordinate 1,742 of JBAMYA010054055.1, read as the reverse complement.
GCACAGTCGCATCACTCTTTTAAGCTATTTCATTTAAAGCCAAAAGTCGACAGTCCGACACAACACGGATGTTCGCAAAGTGATTGGGTTTGGCTGGCTGGATTTATGACTCATGCATTCCTCTATTCTGCATTTAGGTCCAAAACAGCACCACCACCCTGACACGGTCAAAGGAAGGCTGCAAAGAAACCACTTCTGATGAAGAACATGAGGATTCCTTGGGCAGAAAGAAACTGAAAGAAACAATAAACAAATTCTTGGCTAAGTTCAGTACGTCTGCAGACAGAGTAAATGGCAGGGAGGGGGACTGTTACGGTCTAACAAATGTGGTGATTTGTTCTGAACACATAAAAATATATGACCAGCGTGACAACTAAAGCATCCCACCACAACAAAGCATCTCATCTGTTCTGAGCTTAGTGTAAACATTGTTTAATCAGCAGAAAAATACACTTTGTTAGACCGTGAGTTATGGAGCTCTTAATCAGGCCGCCTGACATTTACATTCAGCAAAATGGAGACTCAGATGAAATGGTTTGAGTATGGGCCAATACAGACCACAAACCCAATACCAGTGAGAAGGTCCTGTCAGAGGTCCAAATGTCCCTTTCAAAGCTGACCGCCTGCACTTCTTTAACTTTACAAGACATTTGTTTAGTCATGGGGGGAAGGGGAGAGAGGTTTCAGAAGATGCATTTTAATTAAGTAATAAAATGTTTCAACATCCAACATTTTTAATATCCAATCAGTAATCCAGGACTATAATAAATAAATAAATTCTACTATTTTTCACATTATTGCTGTGACTTTCTGGCTTTTTCGGGGAAATTTTTCTTGTTTCAGAAAAACAAACTCTAAAGTTGGTTTGCAGCGTCTTCTGTTTGAGTTGGATTTTTTATTTCTTCACTCTCTCCACTGAAATTATGTTCCAGGACATTTTCAGGAAATTATACGCCCACTTTGTTCTGCTCCTCTACCTGTCACTCAATGGCTGCGGGAGAGAGAAACCTCACACTGGCGGACCAATACTAGCGACACTTTTCAATTAATAGTTGCTAGTTTTGTTTCTAGGCGGTAAATCCTAAACAGGTCTGAAAAGTTGGTAAATCAAGCACTGGGTTGCAGAAGCAGAGATGCAAATTTGATTGGCTGGTAGCATCACGTGGGGCAGCTAGAAGCAGAGAAGCGCTATGCCTTAATATTAATAAGTGTTAATTAATGTTGCCCAGAAGATCAGGTGACACCCAAATGTGGATGCACAGAACTTTTAGTCTGTTTGCATTCGCTCACATGACACCGGGAGGATAAATAATTTTCCAGGATAACTTAACCATTTCCAGGATATTTGACCTTTTTTTTTTCTCATTTTCCATATGTTTTCCATTACTGGAAAACTGGTCCATCATTTTCCAGGTTTTCCAATTTCTCTAGAATGTGTGGGAACCCTGTTATATTGATATTGTTCAAGTCCCCTGCTTCTGGAAGACAAAATATTTTGCTTTTCAGGAACCATCCCACGACATTAAAAATAGGCTACATTTCCTCATTTCCAGCAACTCACATCACGACTTCTCCACTTGCTGACTCAAAACATGACGGGAGCAATGTGACTTACTTCACTGGCTTTTACAGTAATGAAGATTTTTAACGTTTTGTATACTTTTATTTTTGATGCCACTATTATAATCATAAAAACTCTAGCTAGAGGTACTGAGTGACATCTTCATGAAGCTGGCTGAGAA